>JAJEJO010053345.1:128201-142560 GCA_020662805.1 Glaucomys volans | reverse complement strand
CTTTTTCTGTGCTGATAAATTCTATGTTTTCATGTATTTCAAGCATATTTTTCTTTGTTATCAAGATTAGTTTAAATCTACTAATTCCAATATCTGAATCATCTGGGATTTAATCTTCATTGAATGTCTTTTTTTCCAAGAAGTTAGTCACATTATCTTGCATATCTGTGTAATTTCAGAGTGGATAGTGGATATTGTAATTTTTCTGAAGACTATGGATTCTGTTATATTCCTCTGATTAGTATTGTTTATTTGATCTTTTTTTTTTAACACAAAATGTATTTGGTTGAACTCAAAATGCAAACTCTGTTTCTTGGAAAGCAATTCAAATTGAAGTACAGTTCTCTCATCGTTAGCTGAGAAGCTTGGAATCTTCCCCATATATGCATGGCCTGGGGCCAGCCAGAGATTTGTTTAGAGACTATGCACAGCATTTGAAGCTCCCCCCTTAATATCTCTCATCTCTAGTGATTTCCTAGTGCTTATCTTTTGCATTTTCAAGTCATAATAATGGAGAATTTACTACAGGAATTTTAGATGTCCTGCATAGCACAGTATTTTTTTTGCTTCAGGTTCAAAGCCATAAAACAGGAAATTAGCCCAATGCTGCTCTCTTATTTCAGATGTCAATTCCCTCCAGAATCTGCCTACTTTTGGTTTTTGCCCCATACCTATGGGTAGTTCTCTCCTCTCTCAGAGTTTTAGTTGTCATGTGTGGGAAGATCAACCCAACAGAAACACACTTGGACATACTGGATGCATAACCTTTCATAATTTAAAAGATACATATCCTATTTATTTTTTCTATAGTAACCCTTAAGAAGTTAACATGTGTTAAAGAGTGAATGCTTATTTTCCCCCAAAATTTGTTAATTGGTGATATTTAGAGATTGAGCATTTGGGAGGTGATTAAATGTCCTTATAAAAGAAATTCCAGAAAGGGTTTCTACCATGGGAGGACACAGCAAAGATATGGTCATCTATGATTCAGGATGTTCTCCCTCTGCACACACTTCATCTGCAGGTGCTTTGAAGCTAAACAACTGCCATATGATGAGAAAAAAAAAGGTCTGTTGTTTAAACTACCAGACTATGGCATTTTAAAAAGTTAACAGTCCAAACAGACTAATGCACATATCTTTAATTTTTATTTTGACATGAATATCTAGAGTTAATCAATATGTATTTCTCACCAAAATAAACACAAAACCAAGAATGTTACTAGGGCTTGCTTATTTTTTTATGGTGATGAATACCAAGAAAGTCCAAACCTAGCAGACAAATTGTATGTGACCTTGAGCCTCAAGAATAATCTACCTGGGATGGCACTGTCACTCCCACAGCTCAACAGGGCTCTGCTCATGCTGTGCCCCACTCCTGTGGTGCTTCAATGCAAGGGAAGGGGGTCACAATTCATAGCTCCACTGGATGGTCCTGCCCCCAAGGCTATCCTGGGTATTGGTCCTAAGCTTTCACAAAAAATGAAAAGTCCACTTCTTTACGTTTTTCCAGCTTCTAAAGACTTCCTGAATTCCTTGGCTCATGGCTCCTTCCTCCATGTTTAAAACCAGCAGAGCGGCTTCCTCAAATGCTTCCTGACCCTTTGACTTTCACTTCAGTTGCACATCTCCTCTGCCTCTAAGCTTCCTGCCTCTCTTACAAGAACCCTTGAGGTAACACTGGTCTCACCAGGATAATCCAGAATAACACCCCATCTCAAGACTCTTAATCCCATCTGCAAAGTCTTTATGCCATGTAGGTAAATCACAGATTCTGGAGATTAATGTGTGACATCTTTGGTGGAAGGTGAGCATTGCTTTGCCCTCCACACTAGGATCATATAAATATATCTTGTGGATGAAATGCAGGGTGTATACAGTGATTTAATTTTTGTTTCTCAAAAAAAATTTTGTCAGCATTAGTAATTATCTTTTGGGTTTTGATTAATTGTCTATGTACCTATATAAATCATTCTCTAAACTCAATGTTAGAACTATAAAACTCTTGTTAACATCAACAAACATCTGTTAAACTATTGTGTCCCTGTTCTTTCTGGAGATCCCTGAAAACTTGCATCCTCTTCCTCCAATTTGGAGCAATTATTTTTTTAAACAGAGATCAATGAATTTTTTTGTAAATACTAAGAGCAAATATTTTAGGTTTGTGGGATATATTACTACTCAACTCTGCCTTCTTAGTGTAAAAGCAGTTATAACCAATATATTCATTTTAGGCTGGTTATGTTCAAATGAAACTTTATTTTATAAAAGCCAGAGAAAGAAGAAAGATGGTTAGAGAAAGACATAGAACACTGGGATGGATGGAGTAAAGAACCAAGAAATAGATTCACATCCATGTGCCCAACTAATTTTCAATAAAGGTAGAAAATCATTTAAATGGAGAAAGGCTATCATTTTCAACAAAAGAAACAAGGGTGATGAAAATATTGAATATCAATAGGCAAAAATGAAAAGAATGGGATGAGACAGACATCATTGCCCTATGTACATGTATGATTACCAAGAATGGTATGAATGTACATCATGCACAACCATAGAAATGAAAATTTGTATCCCATATGTGTACAATGAATCAAAATGAAGTCTGTAAAAATTTTTAAAAAAAGAAAGATCCTTGACCTAAACTTCACACTTTGTACAAAAATGGACTGAAAAGGATCATGGGCTTCAAAAATATAAAAACAAAACAAAAGAAAAAATTTGAAGATGTAAGGCAAGAAAGAGCCCTTAGATTTAACACCAAAATCATGATCATTAGAGGAAAAAATGATGAATGGGACTTTATTGAAATTAAAACTTTTACATTGTTGAAGACCCTATTAAGAGAATTCAAAGACAAGCAATGTGCAGGAAGAAAAAAAAATGTAAGAAGCACAGATCCAACAAAGCACCAGAATCTACTATATAGAGATCACTCAAAACTCAACAGTAAAAAAAAAAAAGCAATCCAATTAGAAAATGCCAAGGGAAATGAATAGATATTTCACCAAGGAGGACATGCAGATGGTAAATAAGCACATGAATAGATACTTAATTGGCCTCAGGGAAATTCAAATTAGAACCTAAAGGATGTATTACTACAAGACTATTGTCTTTATATATATATAATTCTCTGATATATATTAGCTATTCTCTTTAGCTATTACATTTTAGTTGTTTTCTTTAGCTGTATATACACACATATCTATCTATAGACATATATACATGCAGACATATATACATATAGACATAGACATATAGACATATAGACATATAGACATGTGTATACATATATATACATATATGTGTATGTACACACACACACACACACACACACACAATACCAAATACCAAGATTGAGGATGTGGAGAAACTGGATCACTTATACATTTACATGCTGCTGGTACAGGAAAACAGTTTTATTGTTTCTTATAAAACTAAATATGCAGTTACCACATAAATCAGCAATTGTATCATATGTTGGGTGTTTGTTTCATAAAAATGAAAACATATACAGAAACCTGCACATGAAAGCTTATAGCAGCTTTATTGGTGATGACCCAAACCAGAAGCAATCCAGGTGTCTTTCAATAGAATAAGAGCTGAGAACATCGTGGTACGTCTTTATCATGGAATACTACTCAACAACAAAAAAGGAACAAGCAACCGGTACACAGCAACTTGGATGAATCTCAAGGGAATAATGCAGAGTGAAAAAAGCCAATCCTAAAAGATTACATACAGTATAGTTCCACATATGTAACATCCCTGAAATGACAAAATGATTAAAATGGAGAACAGATCAGAGATTGTGGTAGTGCATTCACAAACTAACACAGGTAACATTTAGACTTAAACTCACACACACACACACACACACACAAATAAGTACAAGTGAAACTGGATTTGCAATAAGATTGGTAGAGTGTATCCATGTCAATATTCTGGTTGTGAAACTACTGTAGTTTTGTGAAATACTGCCAAATTGGGGGAAACTGGATAAATGGTACATAGACGCTTTTTGTATTATTTGCCACAACTGCACGTGGATCTATAGCATAATTTGCCAATCTGCTCTAAGCCAACTTCGTAACTCATTTTGGGGTTTGACCACCTTTCTTTCTGAAATGCTCATTAACTGAAGGAGTCTCCTGGATTGACCCTCCAACGTTCTTTTGTTGTTGTTAAGTTTGTGATTATATGCATTTTGACAAACACACCATCAATAATCTTAATATAGGACAGTTTACATGATTTAAGAAAGTTGCCTTGTGCTCCTCACAGTCAATTTCTTCCTTGCAGCAAAAAATCTATTTTCTGACACCAGAGTTTTGTTTTTCCTGGGATTTTGTTGCAATGTCATTATATCGCTGAAGGACCACATGCAAATTTCCAGACTCCCCGTGGCATCAGCTAAGGTCACTCTTGCCACTGCATCACTGTTAGTCTTCTGCTAATCCTGCTTCCTTTGCTCTCTCAGTGCTCTTCCTGAGAGCTGTCCCCACTAGACCTTTACTTGCATATCTCAGATTTTGAATTTGCTGTTTTGGTAATGCAACATATAACATCAGTGTTTTGAAACTTTAGTTTTAGGTACCAAGGTGTTATTAAGTCTTAAGTATCCATCAAAGGCCCATATGATCAACACTTGTGGCACCAATGGAAGGTGGGGAAAATTTTCACAAGTGGGGACTTGTGGGAGGAAGTTAGGTTATGGGGGTGTGCCCTTCAGTGGGGTGTTGTGCTCTGGTCCCTCTTTTCTCTTCCACTTCCCAGGTGCCATGAGTTGAGCAGCTCCCTCCACCACACATTTCCCACCATGCCTCACCACAGGCCATGATCCCAGTGACCAATGGACCAAAACCTTTGAAACCATGAACTAAAATGAATATCCCCTCTTACAAGTGATTTATCTCAGGCATTTCTCACTATGCTGAAAAGTAACTAACACACAGGCATGATACTTTTTATTTATCCCAATCAGTGTTCAGTGCACCTATTTCATCTTAAGACTTGTCATCCTGGAGTTCTTGGAAATATTTTTTTTACAATTAAAAAAAAACCCCGCTATCTTTTTATGATTATCCTGTTGCATATATTTCAAAATATCTGGCTTGATTTTCCCTCCCATTTGATTTCCCTTTCATATTGTCTAGCAGAGCTTCCACACTGTGTCCTGGGAGAAGTCTTTAGCTGATTAATTCAGTCACTCTTCCACTGATACTAAATGATGAACCATCAAGCTCATCAGTTAGGCTCTTACAGCAATTGTACAGCAAAATTTCTTAGTTCCTTGTTTTTTAGCCCATGCTTATTAATAGATACATATTCTGTTGAGGCCTCTGTGTATATTGCTTTGACTTATTTTCTGTAATTGTTCTGTTTGTGCTTTTGCCTATTTTCTTCAGTAATGTTTGTTGAGTTCATTCCTTCTTTTGTGTTTGCTTTTTGGTAATGAATTTCCATAATGTTAAGGTGTTTCTTGCCTTTGTATTCTCTTTACATGAGTTCCCCTATTCTACTTTCAATAAATACTTTTGTTTGAGGAGAGGGGATAATTCTTTCTTCCTTAAGTGATTGTGGGAACTAGAACCCTAGATCTGTTTCGAGGAGGTATGTGACACCAGCTATTTTAGGGGGCATAGGTATTCTTCTTCTTCCTGCGTTTTGTAAGTATTTTAATACATTGGACTTCCTTTTCTGCGCTGACACCTACTTTCATAATTTTAGCCTAGAGTTTAATGTTCTGTTGGCTGCTCCTTGATACAAGTGCATATGGGATGTTATAGTCCCATGGGTCCACCCATTGGATATTCAAGGTATGTTTCCTTAATTTCTCACCCAGATGTTTTGCCAGAGGTCCTTCTCAACACCCTGAACCCACACCTGTAACCTGAACTGCATCCAGAGCCACGGCTGCTTTTCCTGACAGTCTTCTCCCCTGTTTTACACCATGGTTTCTTCTGTTAATTCAACCCCATGTGCATATTCTTTCTTCCATGGATTCCTCACAATCACTGGTATACAATTTTGCTTTGTGGTACTTTTTATAAATTTATTTCTTTAAACAATGTCTTTTCTTACATTTCTAAGAATTTAAGTCAGGAAGTGGAAGCAGGTGTTTGTTTAATTCATTCTCCAACCCTTTTTTTCCCCTATATTCTGGAATAGTTGAAATAGGACCAGAATTATTCCTTACTTTAATTTTGGCAGAACTTATCTTAACAAAAGAAGTGCTCTGGTCCTGAGTTTGGAATAAAGTTTTAACAACCTATAATATTTCTTCCAGGGATATAGTCATTCCAGATTTTCTCTATCTTGGTAATTTTGGTTATTTGTATTTTGTCTGAAAAAAATCGTTCCTTTTATATATCTTTTAAGCCAATACAAATTTGATGTAGTAAGTTCTTATAATTTTAAAACTCTACTATGAATCTTTATTTCTTAGACAATACATCTCACCAATAGTGCTTATTTATGTAATGAGAAAATTTCAGGGCAAAGATTGCTCAATAGCACACTGCTTCAGATTATAGCCCTTTAGTTTGCTTTTTCATCCCTCTGCAAGTGCTCGTTGTACTGCCATTGGTCATGGTTCAGAGAACTAAGAGCTTTGCCAATGCCAGTATGTGACTAATAATTCCCTTTCCTATATACTATTTCCTTCAAAGCTATTGCTGTCAATAGGAAATAATAAAGGTTAGCATAACCTCTCATTTCCTTACATCTCTCCTGGATATGTTATTTGTACTCTTATAAATGAGTAGGTTTGGTAAGCTTGGTTGATTCTCCAATTTCTCTTGGATACATGCTCCAGGGAAACAAAGCACATGTCCTTAATAGGGAGTTAT
Organism: Glaucomys volans; assembly: GCA_020662805.1. NCBI lineage: Eukaryota > Metazoa > Chordata > Mammalia > Rodentia > Sciuridae > Glaucomys > Glaucomys volans. The sequence continues at coordinate 135,710 of JAJEJO010053345.1, read as the reverse complement.
TAATAACCACTGCACATTTTTTCTTCCTTGTGGCGCTTTGGGATTTTTTTCTAGTATTTCTTTAAAAAGGGATATAGTTTTAATTTTTCTACATGTTCAAAATAATCATATACAAATGAACTTCAAATCAAACCCAAATTTTTAAGAATATAAAGATTTATCTTTTTTCTTTGTTGTTGGTATCTTTCAAAATCTACTTATTAATAGTTTCTTTCTGTCAATGTATTTTTTTATTTTTTGTAGTTGCAGATGGGCAGCATGCCTTTATTTTATTTGTTTATTTTTATGTGGTGCTAAGGATGGAACCCAGTGCCTCACACATGCTAGGCAAGACTCTGCCACTAAACTATAGTCCCAACCCCTCTACCAGCGTATTTTTACAGAAAATTTTCTGATCTTATCTAAAATTCTTTTCTCAGATAAGTCAAGTTTGCATCCTATATCTACAAGTTGCTAGCTGGGCAAATGACTTAACTTCTCTGAGAAGTTTTTCCTCAGTTGCAAAATGGGAGAGTTAAAATTGTGTTCATCACATGGGATTGTTGTGAAGATGAAATGAGATAATGAATGTGTATTGCTTAGTTTAATACATAGGGATCAATAAATATTATATCATATTGTCACTTATCTTCATCTTCACTGTCATCTATATGACAAATGCTTTCCCACAAAAGTGCACAAAACTTTTAACTGAGTCTTCCAGCAGATGTCTGGAGTGATCACCCACCACAGGGATTTAAGCATATCTCCCTCTCCAGCAGGCCTCTGTTACAAAGACCTGTCTGTCTCCTGGGTCCTTAGCTGAGCAGTCCCCGCTAGGCACCATCAGCCAGTTAGTGGTGCTCCTGGAAAGGGTGCTTCTAAAACCTGCTTTCTACCTCCTTTCTCTAGAAGTGATAGCCTGCCACCTCTGAGTGCTAGCAATTTGCAAGGTATTGATTTACCTGACTCTTGCACTCCTTCTTAGAACATACACACACACATTGTAAAACTTGTTTCTTCCTTTATACAATTGGATTTCTCTTATTTTCTATGTCCTGACAATAGTCCAATTTCGATCTTTGCCCTAGAATTTTCGTGCTGTGTTTTCCTTTTAAACCAGTTCTTTCAGAACTGATATCAGCTAATGCACCAAACTCATCTCCACTGATATCAGTAATACTCCAATCTCATCTCTACCAACATCAGCTAATGCTCAAAGCCATCTTCACCAATATCACTTAATGCCTCAAATCATTTTCCACAGAGATGGGGGTGGAGATGAGGTTTGAGCCATTAGTTGATGACAGTGCTGAAAGAATGGTTTTTAAAAGACAGAATAATAAATTTCTTCAGCAGAGATTAAAATTATAATTTTAAGAAGGCATAAAAAATAAAATATTAAATCATAAACATTATAGCTAATATTTATTGAGTTCTTACAGTGTGCTACTCTTCTTTTTTTAAATATATTTTTAGGTATTGATATACCTTTATTTATTTATTTATTTATATGTGGTGCTGAGGATTGAACCCAGGGCCTCACCCATGCTAGGAGAGCGCTCTACCACTGAGCCCCAGCCCCAGCCCCACCAGTCACTCTTCTAAACACTTTTCTTAGGTTATATCATGTCTTAGTGCCAACAATTCTGGAATCAGTTTCTGCTCTTCTCCCCATTATTTTTTGGGAGAGAAAATAGACTTGGACAGATTGAATCACTAATTTGTGGTCATATATATCTATTGAGCAGTGAATTTTGGACTAAAGTTTGGGGATTGAGGGTTCCTATGAATTACTAATTGCATTCTCCTCTTGAATTCGAAACCAAGTCAAGGGAAAAATACACAGAAGTCTAGAGATCAAAAGATCATATCTTTTACACTGAAAAAAATCACATTGGAAACAGGGTGTATGAAGCAACCTTTGGCTTCCTGCTTCCCAGTATGCCTCAGCTGAGACCAGCTTGATCCTGAAAGGCAGGCATCTCACGAGCTTGCAGCTGCACAAGTGGCTCCAGTATGGGTATTGGAGAACTGGAAAGTAAATTCCTGTGTATTATTTTTATTGTTGATACAAACTGAATTGTAAGACACAGTATATACAAAACATTCTCTTGATCCATTCTTCTACTTAGATTACTCCTACATCATAGCATATCATTGTGGAGAATGAATTGATGAACATGGGAGAAGACTCTTTGACATACTGATTAAATTTTCTTCAGATTACACATCCATAAGTGGGATTGCTGCACCGTATGGTAGTCCTGTTTTGACTTTTTTGAGGAAGTTTCATATTGTTCTCCATAGCAGCTGTAGTGCTTTACATTTCCACCAACGATGTCTGAGGGTTCCCATTTTTCATTTTTCCATATCCTCACCAGCACTTGTCCATCTTAACAGATGTGAGGTGATATCTCACATGGTTTTGATTTAAAATTACCTGCTGACTAATGAGGTGGAGCATCTTTTCATCTATTTGTTGGTTATTGCATGTCTAACTAGGTCTTTTGTACATTTATAATCAGATTATTTGTTTTTTTTTTCATTATTGAATTGTAGATTTCTTGTATATTTGGGATGTTAATCCTTTTCAGATACATGGTTTGCAAATATTTTCTCCCATTCCTTGGTTCATCTTTTTTGTTCTTGCTGTTTCCTCGTATAGAAACCCTTTAGTTTTATGTAGTCCCACTTGTGCTATTGTTGCTTTTGCTCTCTGTGCTGTTGGTGTCATACCAAAAATCATTGTCACACCAATGTCATGGAACCTTCTCCCTGCGTTTTCTTCTAGGAGTTTTTCGGCACCTGGTCTGATCTTTAAAGTCTTTCAGTCACTCTGAGTTGATCTTTGTATGTGGTGTTGGATAAGGATCCAATTTCATTTTGTTTTGCATGTGAATATCAAGTTTTTCCAGCATCGTTTATTGAAGAGACTGTCCTTTCTCTATTGTGCATCCTTGTTGCCTTTGTAGAGGATCAGCTGACCACATATGCATATCTGGGCTTTCGACTGTTCCATTGCCTATGTGTCTGTTTTTATGCCAGTTCCATAGGGTTCTGATACTATAGCTTTGTAATATAATTCTGAGTCAGAAAATGTGGTGCCTCTATCTTTGTTCTTGTTGAAGAGAGTGCTTTACCTATTTGAGGTCTTTTGCAGCTTCCAATGAATTTTAGGACTGTATTTTATAGTCTGAGAAATGTAACTGGGATTGGGAGTGTATTGAATCTGGAGATCATTTCTGGTTTCCATTTATTTGTGTCAGTTCTAATTTCTTTCATCAATGTCTTACAATTTTTAATGTACTGATTTCTCTCCTATTTGGCTAAATTGATTTCTAAATATTTAATTCTGTTTGATAGTTGTTAGTATATAGAACTGCAACTGATTTATTTTTATTAGTAAAAGTTAGTATGCAACTGATTTTTATAAGCTGATTTTGTACTCTGCAACTTCACTGAATTTGTTTAATAGTTCTAATAGTTTGGGGCGGATTATTGTTGAACCCTGGGGTGCCTAACTGCTAAGCCATAGCCCCAGCTCTTTTTGTTTTTTATTTTGTGACAGAGTCTTATTAAGTTGCTTAGGACCTTGCTAAGTTGCTGAGGCTGTTCTTGAACTTGAAATTCTCCTGCTTCAGCCCCTGGAGTTACTGGGATTACAGGCTTGTGCCACTTCCCCCCAGGTTAATGAACTTTTAAGGGTTTTCTGTATATAAGATCATGTCATCTGCAATTAGAGACAATTTACTTCTTCTTTCCTAATTTGAATATCTTTTTTTTTCTTTTGCCAAACTGCTATGACTAAGTACTATGTTGTGTAGATGTGGTAAGAGTGATCATCTTCTCTTCCTGATCTGAGGGAAAAAAAAAAAAAGCTTTCTGCTTTATTCTTTAAGTCTGAGGTCACCTGTGGGCTTGTCATATTGTCCTTTATTATGTTGAGGTATATTCCCTCTATATTTAATTTGTTGAGTGTTTCATCATGAAAGGATGTTGAATTTTGTCATGTGGTTTTTGAGCATCAATTGAGACAATCTTAAATTTTTTGTCCTTCATTCTGTTAATGTGGCAAATACATTGATTGATTTATGTGTTGAGCCACATTTACATGCTAGGGATGAATTCCACTCAATCATTGTGTGTGATCCTTTTAATGCACTGCTGAATTTTGTTTGCTAATATTTTGTTGAGGATATTTGCATCTATGCTTATCAGGAATATTGAGATCTTTCTTTTTTATCATGTCCTTGCCTAACTTTGATATAAGGGTAATGCTAACCTCATAAGATGAGTTTGAAAGTGTTTCTTTCCCTTCAATTTTTTGGAAGAGTTTGAGAAGGGTTGATTTTAGTTCTTTTTTAAATGGTTACTAGAATTCAGCAGTGAAGCCATCAGGGTCTTAGCTGTTTTTATTTTGTTTTTACTTGTTTGAAGGGTGAGTTTAAAACACTGATTCAATCTCTTGCTCATATTTTTTATATCTTCATGACTCATTTTGGATTAAATTGTATATTTCCCAAAATTTATCCATATCTTCTATGTTTTCCCAGTTTGTTGGTGTATGGTGTTACATAGTAGTTTTTTATGATTCTTGGTATTTCTATGCCATTTGTTGTAATGTCTTCTCTTTCATATCTGATTTTATTTGCTTGAGTCATTTTTTCTTAGTCTAGCTATAGATGTGTTAATTTTGTGTATCTTTTTGAAAGACAAACTTTTAGTTTTGTGTTTTATTTTTATTGTTTTTCTAATCTCTATTTCATTTATTTTTGCTCTGATATTTGTGATTTCCTTTCTTTGTTAACTCTAGGACTGTTTGTTCTTATTTTGCTAGTTACTTGAGAGGTGACATTGGGTTTATTTGGAATCTGTCTTCTTTTCACAATGGTGTTTATTACTATAAACTTTCCTCTTTGAATGGGTTTTTGCTGTATTCTATAAATTTTGGTATTGTCTGTCATTTTTTTCATCTTTGTGACCAAAATACCTGACAAGAACAACTTAGAAGAAGAAAGATGTATTGTTTCAGAGGTTCAGTCCATGATCAACTGGCCTTAATGCAGAAACATCATGGTGGAAGGGCAAGGCAGAGGAAAACTACCATCTCATGGCAGCCAGGAAACAGAAAGAGGAGCCAGGGAGAAGGAAAACCCTTCCAGGGCACCCCCTGCCACACACACACAGAGTGATCTTCTTCCTCTGACTAGGTCCCACTTTCCAGTAGTCCATTCAGCTGTCAGTGGGTTAATCTGTTAACTAAAAGGATGAGGTCAGAGCTCTCAGGATCCAGTCATTGCCTAAGCCACACCTCTGAACCTTGCTGCATTGGGGACCAAGATTTCAACCCATGAACTTTGGGGGTACATTCCAGATAAAAACCATAAAAAATATTTTGTATTTTAATATTTGTTTATCTCAAAGTATTGTTGATTTTCCTTTCAGTTTCTTCTTTGACCCATTGCTTGTTTGGGAGCATGTTGCTTAACTTCCACGTATTTGTGGATTTTCCAGTTTCTTTCCTATTAAAGATTTCTAGTTTCATACCAAGGTGGTTGGAAAAAAGGCTTTATATGATGTCAGTTTGCTTAAACTCAAAGACTTGTTTTCTGGTCTAATATATAATCTAGCCTGGATTATTTTCCCTGTGCACTTGCAAAGAATGTACATTCTGCTGCCATTGAATGGAATGTTCTCTATATGTCTCTTAGGTTCATTTGTCCTAATGTGTAACCCAAGTCTGCTATTTCCTTGTTAATTTTCTATCAAGATGAATTCATCCACTGTTAAGGAAGGGTATTGAAGTTCCTTATTATTATTATACTATTGCCTAAATATTTCAATTCTGTTAATATTTGACTTTATTTGGGTACTCTGATTTTGGGTGCATATGTATATTTTAAATTGTTTCATCCACTTAATGAATTAACTCCTTTATTATTGTTTGAGGATCTTCTTTGTCCCTTCTGACAGTTTTTACTTACAATCTATTTCATCTCATGTATGTGTTCTTTTGAATTCTATTCACATGGAATATCTTTTTCCATCCTTGTCTTTCAAGTCTATGTGTATTCTTAAATCTGTTAGTGAGCCTCTTACAGGTACCATTTGGCTGAGTTAAAAAAAATATATTCAACTACTCTATATTTTGACTGAATTTAAAACACTTAATTTAATTTTTAGCAAGTCATGACTTACTGCTGCCATTTTGTTCATTGTTTTCTGGTTGTTTTATATCTTTTGTTCCTTTTTTTCTTTATTATTGTCTTCCTTTGTGATTTGAGGATTTTCTGTATTGGTATATTTCGATTCTCTCTTTTTTCTTTCTTGTACCAGGGATTGAACTCAGGAACTCAGGGCTGCTTAACCACTGAGCCACATCCCCAGCCCTTTTTAATTTTTTATTCTATTTTGTGACAAGGTCTTACAAATTGCTTAGGGCCTCACTAAGTTGCTGAGGCTGGACTTAAACTTGTGATCCTCCTGCCTCAGCTTCCGGTGCCTCAGGAACTGAGGCCAGTTGGTTCTTTCATTTTCATGCTTTTTGTACCCATATTCTGAGGATTACATAAAATGCTTTATGGTTAAAACAGCTCATTTTAAAATAACAACTTTGTATACAGAAACCCTACACTTTTACTCTCCCTCCCACATTTTATTTTTTTATGTAACCATTTACATTTTTATTTAAGCAGTGCTAGGGATCAAAACTAGGGATCAGCAATTTAGGAGGCTAAGGCAGGAGGGCCGTGAGCTCAAAGCCAGCCTCAGCAACTCAGTGCGAACCTATCTGTAAAAAAAAAATACAAAATAGGGCTGGGGATGTGACTCAGTGGTCGAGTGCCCCTGAGTTCAATCCCTGTACTCAAAAAAACAAAAAACAAAAAAAACTAAGGATCAAAACTTTTTAACAGCTTGATTATAATGTGTCTCAGTGAATTCTTCTTTAGATGAAACCCATTTGAAAACTTTTGAGCTTCATATACTCTGTATCTCCTTTGAGATTTGGGAAGTTTTCAGCAATAACTTCTTGAAATAGAATTTCTATTTCTCTCTCTCTCTCTCTCTCTCTCTCTCTCTCTCTCTCTCTTCTCTTCTCTTAACATGAGCTCTCCTGGTGATTTTCCAATAAGTCCTATGGGTTTGCATCATTTTTTTCTTTTCCCACCTCTGACTGGGTAATTCCAAATTACTTGTCTTCCAGTCTACCTATTCTTTCTACTTGATCAAGTCTACTATTGACAGTCTACCTGGCATTTTCTTCTTCATTCACTTTATTCTTTATTTTAATTTATTTTTTTAATTTTTATTTAATTTTTTGATTCATTGAACACAAATGGAGTACAGCAACTGTTTTTCTGGTTGTACACAAAATAGAGTCACCCCATCTGTGCATTCATACATGTACACAGGGCAATGATGTCTGCCACACATACCGTTATTATTCTTATCCCCCAACCTCAACCCTACCCCTCCCTTCCCTCTATGCTCTCTATCCTTTCTCCATTCTTGCCATCATTCCACCCT
>JAJEJO010053345.1:69909-128101 GCA_020662805.1 Glaucomys volans | reverse complement strand
CTCTCTCTCTCTCTCTCTCTCTCTCTCTCTCTCTCTTCTCTTCTCTTAACATGAGCTCTCCTGGTGATTTTCCAATAAGTCCTATGGGTTTGCATCATTTTTTTCTTTTCCCACCTCTGACTGGGTAATTCCAAATTACTTGTCTTCCAGTCTACCTATTCTTTCTACTTGATCAAGTCTACTATTGACAGTCTACCTGGCATTTTCTTCTTCATTCACTTTATTCTTTATTTTAATTTATTTTTTTAATTTTTATTTAATTTTTTGATTCATTGAACACAAATGGAGTACAGCAACTGTTTTTCTGGTTGTACACAAAATAGAGTCACCCCATCTGTGCATTCATACATGTACACAGGGCAATGATGTCTGCCACACATACCGTTATTATTCTTATCCCCCAACCTCAACCCTACCCCTCCCTTCCCTCTATGCTCTCTATCCTTTCTCCATTCTTGCCATCATTCCACCCCATTATGCATCATCATTCACTTATCAGAGAGACCATTCAGCCTTTGGATTTTTGGGATTGACTAATCTCACTTAGCATAATAGTCTCCAACATCATCCATTTACCTACAAATGCCATAATTTTATTCTTCTTTATGGCTGAGTAATATTCCATTGTGTATATATACCACAGTTTCTTTATCCATTCATCTATTGAAGGACATCTAGGTTGGTTCCACAATCTAGCTATTGTGAATTGAGCAGCTATGAACATTGATGTGGCTGCATCACTGTAGTAATCTGATTTTAAGTCCTTTGGGTAAAGGCCAAGGAGTGGGATAGCTGGGTCAAATGGTGGATCCATTCCAAGTTTTCTAAGGAATCTCCACACTGCTTTCCAGAGTGGCTGCACCAACTTGCACTCCCACCAGCAATGTATGAATGTACCCTTTTCCCCACATCCTCGCCAACACCTGTTGTTGCCTGTATTCTTAATAAAAGACATTCTAGTTGGGGTAAGATGAAATCTTAAGGTGGTTTTGATTTGCATTTCTCTTCTAACAAGGAATGTTGAACATTTTTTCATAAATCTGTTGATTGCTTGTAGATCTTCCTCTGTAAAGTGTTCATTTCCTTGGCCCATTTATTGATTGGGTTATTAATATTCTTGGTGTAAAGATTTTAAAATTTCTGGAACTTATAAATGAATTCAGTAAAGTAACAGGATATAAAATTAATGCTCACAAATCTAATGCATTTTTATTCATAAGTGATGCGTCCTCAGAGAGAGAAATCAGGAAAACTACCCCATTCACAATAACCTCAAAAAAAAATAAAATACTTGGGAATCAACCTAACAAAAGAAGTGAAAGACCTCTACAATGAGAACTACAGAACACTAAAGTAAGAAGTTAAAGAAAATCTGAGAAGATGGAAAGATCTCCCATGTTCTTGGATAGGCAGAATTAATATTGTCAAAATGGCCATACTTCCAAAAGCGCTATACAAATTCAATGCAATTCCAATTAAAATCCCAATGACGGACCTCATAGAAATAGAGCAAGCAATCATGAAATTCATTTGGAGGAATAAGAGACCCAGAATAGCTAAAGCAATCCTTAGCAAGAAGAGCGAAGCAGGGAATATCACAATACCAGACCTTCAACTATACTACAGAGCAATAGTAACAAAAACAGCATGGTATTGGCACCAAAATAGACAGGTAGATCAATAGTACAGAATAGAGGACACAGAGACAAACCCACATAAATACAGGTTATCTCATACTTGACAAAGGAGCCAAAAACATACAATGGAGAAAAGACAGCCTCTTCAACAAATGGTGCTGAGAAAATTGGAAATCCATATGCAGCAAAATGAAACTAAACCCATATCTCTCACCCTGTACAAAACTCAATTCAAAATGGATCAAGGACCTAGAAATTAGACCAGAGACCCTGCACCTAATAGAAGAGAAAATAGGTCCAAATCTTCATCACGTTGGCCTTGGTCCAGATTTCCTTAACATGACTCCCAAAGCACAAAAAATAAAGGCAGGAATCAATGATTGGGAAAGAGTCAACCTAAAAAGCTTTTTCTCAGCAAATGAAACAATCAGCAATATGAAGAGAGAGCCTTCAGAGTGGGAGAAAATCTTTTCCACACACACTTCAGATAGAGCACTAATCTCCAGAATCTTAATTTATTTTTTATAAATTCTATCTTCTTTATTGAACTTCTTCTTTTGTTTATGTGATGTGTTTCTGATTTCATTGTGTTGTCTTGCAGTTCTCTTGTAGCTTCCTTTAGTAATTGTTTTGAATTGTCAGGCAATTTGTAGATCTCTATTTCTTAGGGTTAAGTTACTGAAGTAATATTGTGTTACTCTGGTGACATCGTGTTTCCTTGAATTTTCATGGTCCTTGAAGTCTCAAATTGCTGCCTTCACAATGAAAGAAGTAGCCATTTATCTTTTAATGTCGTTACTTACTAACTTTGGGAGAGAAACACCCTCACCAATCAGCCAGACTTAAGAATTCTGATTCTCTCAGATGAAGATCTGAGATGGGTGTGCCCATCTCCATTCCTTTCTTTCCACACACATCTATGGGTATGCCCACTCCATTCCTTTCTTTCTCCCTAGGTTATGGGGAGAACTTCTGATAATTGTGTGCTTTTTCTCAATCCCACAAAAGCAGACTGGACAATAAAGTCTCCCATTTCCCCACTACAGTAGTGCAGTAAAATGTCAAGTTTATGCACTTTTCCCCAATCCCCCTATGTACTCACTGTCCATGTGTCATGCTCAGGAAGCCAACCTGAGCAGAAAAGGGAGATGCACAAAGACCTTGGGGAGCCTATGGGCCAGTTGGAGCAGGATGTGTGGGTGAAGGGTCCCAAGAAACTCATAGGTGAGCTTTCTGAGGAAGTTCATAGAGAGTCAATAAGATCTGTGGCCTTTCCTTGTTCTCAGCCTCTCTCAAACACATGGCACTCATAGTACTAGGTGGAGAGCAAGACATAAGTGATATTCTTGGAAAAAAATATCACATAGCCAGGGGAACTGAGCACTTAGGATGCTCTCATTTTCTTCCACAGGAGAAATCACAGGCCAGGGGAGTCTCTCTCTTTGGGGGGAATGGGTGACATAGGTAAAGTAAAACTATCCTTAACTTCTTCAGTTGTTTGTTCTTGGATTTGTTTCTTCCAACAGTGTCCTGGAATTTCTCCCTGGACTCCCACAAGTCCCACAAATATTCTGTCCACGAATAATTGTCAAAATGGAGGCTTCTGTGGTGAGATGACTGTGGAAAGCCCTTATTCCACAATTTTGCTGATGTCACGCTGGAGTGAATTCTCAAACAAAGCTATCCTCCCTGTTGGTCCAAAATATCACTCTGGAGTGAATGAGTGAGCGTTATATCAGATATTTATATTGGTCTGACCAACTCCAACAGACCTCCCTTGTTGTCTCAGGTCATCTGACTCGCTCTGGTGCTGGATGAACTCAATGTAACTGATTTCATTTGAGACTATAAAGACTTAGTTTGGGCACTTTTTTAGGCATGCAAATGGGTCATCTACTTGGTCTCAACAGCACCCTGGTTTTCCAATGGATATTTAAGCACCTTAAGTAAAAAATATATATATATATTTTAAGTGCCAGGTTTCCTTTGTCTAGTGTTTAATAAAGCTTTATTTTTTAAATTCTGGTAACTTAACAGAATGAAAAGATTCAACCTTGATTTATGTAGCTATTAGGCAGCGCTTAATAGTTGTGCAACAGAGATATTAGTTTCACAATCATGTACCAAGGCCTAAATTCAGTTTTATACGTTTTCAAATTTGATCTTGTCAGTAAGTAGTACATAAGATGCTACTTGCTAGCTATGTAATCCGAGTCTCCTTAGCTCTCCAGCTCAGTGTACTGAAATGTAAAATGTAAAGTATGACAGCACCTATTACTATTGTTTATATGATATGACATGTATTCATGGTCAAAATAGTGTCAACCAAATGGGGGGGGGAGAGAAATCAGAATAGAATTAAGTTTTATGATGAAAAACTTATTTGAGAAGAATATTTGAAATGTATTTATTTTATGCAGAGCTTAAGAATTTATAACACTTTCCTATACTTTATGAGTTTAATGTAGATACTATTACCTAGTTTATGTAGAGGGGAAATCAGATTCAGATGGATTACATGTCTTGATTTAGGTGAAACAATCAATGAATAATAGAGGTAGGAAAAGAGTCCAGATTTTATCTCTTTACCTATTTTTCATTCCTTTTTATTCTTCTTTTAGGTTACATATTTTAGATAAGCTTTCTATTTAGTTAGTGTAAATCTTCTTTGGCAAAGCTAGGAAAAGTGTGCTTTTCCCTTCCTTCTCTGTGTCTATGGATTCTGCTTCCATCAGTGTCCCTGGAGCCCTTATCCATGTGCCAATTCACTGAGTGAGCAGAGAGCTGAGTCCCTATTAATTTGTAGCTGCTATGAATGTGATTTCCGCATTCATCTTCCTCTCAATTCCAGATATCAGAGATTTTTCTCTTCAAAGTGTCTTTTGTACAAACCAAGAATATACCAAAGTTTGACTTTACCCTAAAAATTTGACCCAAAACTCTGTTATTCAGTCCTGGCTTAAGCAGTCTTAGCCTTGGGAGGTCAGAATGGCCTAGACATGCTTAAACATAACTTCTGAAACATTTGAACTTTTGTATGATTGATAACAATATCATACTGTGGTTTGCTATTTTACTTAACTGGTTTAACAACATAAGGAATATACAAATGGCAAGTTATTTGGATGTACTGTCGATATCTTTAACATAAGTGAGCACCCAAGACATTAGAGTGAAATGCTCTTTATGTATTTCATATGTGAAAATTCTCAGGCTATTAAATGTGTGAAAGAATATTTATTACTGCACTTATAAAATGTAACTATAATTATTATGAAAGCTATTTATGTACAAAACAAGAAGTTCAAAATACTTAAATTAATAAAGGTAAATAATATAAATAACAAATAATATAAAAATTAAGAGAAACCATGTTAACTGGATAGCTTCAGGATGTTATCCTTCCCCAGAAAATGAATATTATAAGAATTTGAAGCAGAATAATGAAAATATTATGCCCTAATTATATTTATAAAATTAGACTACATACATTTTTAAAAATAAAACTGAAGAATTTATTTAAATTTTAGTTTTGTAATTTCATGTAAGCCATGATTTTTTAAGAAAAATTTTCTATCTTATTTTAATTAAGAGTGTCAATTTTGTGACCTCTGTATTTCATAGGGAAAATTCCAAAATTACATATAAAAACTGGAATTAATAAAGAATACTAAAGTAAAAGTTTAAAAAGATTGGATAAAAATTAGATGCTCCCAAATTTCTTATTTTTTTACCGATTTTAATACATTATTGAACCTTACAGATGTGCTTTATGGGAATCACAAAACAGTTGACCTTGCTAAGCAAGTTTTATTCCTGCATTTAAATAAGGTCACAACTCCACTTCTAAAAGTGTAGTCATAAAATTGCAATAATAATATTTATGTATATTATAATAACATATACAACACTTTTTGTATAAATATAAATTTTGTTGAGATGTAAATAAAATAATGTGTTTTATATCCCAGAACTTCCTTCTATGATGTCTATTTTTAAATTTTGAATTGGTTTTAGCTGAATATTGATTGTAACACTGGACCATTGGGTGTTTGGTCAAAATCTAGGTTTGGTGAATTTGTAATATAAACTATCTCATAATTTTGGCACTCATTTTGTTCCTCCACAAGTGAGATGTTGATCCTCATTAAGGAGTGTTCGTAGTGAACAGGATAACTAGTTATGGTGATGAACGTCACTGTGGTATCTTTATGTCAGCTGAGTTAGGATTTCTCTCAAGAATATCACATAAACTGAAAACAAACAAATAACTCTTAAAAGATTCAGTTGTAGTTGGGCATTTTTAAAAAAACTCAGTTTGCTAAATCCAGAGAGGAAAACTATTGAGGAGTTTTACCAAAATCAGAACTGATTGGGGAAACACTAAACCTAAAGCCAAGAATTCCTCCAGGTCATTTAAAGGTCAGAACCAAAAGCATATACTTTCCTTTTACATGACCCTAATTATAAAGCAAATTTCTATGTTTTGTTGCTGTGCTCATTGATATCTCCATCAGGAATCCACATGCCTTGTCTCTTCTGTTAATTTATAGTAATATCCCACAAACATATTACTCTTATACCTTTTCTTTAATCTCCAATCAGTTCCTCATGCCTTCCACCATTCCTCTATCCCTCTATATAATAGCTTGCATTACAGGAAGGAACAATCTAAGAACTTAGTGGTCTAAATTTTTTTAAAAAATGTTTTCAACTTGGTTTTTTCAATTTTTTTTGTTCCATTAGGTGTCTGACTCCTTGGTAACTCAGGACTAAGGCTGATGAAGAATCTGCCATCTTGCACTGTGACATCTAGGGCATTTGATATGTTCAGTCAACACAGTGAGGAAAGAGAGATTGGAGAATAGTATTTCTACTTGTAACTGCCTCTGTGCAAAAGGGATCCATGTCACTTCTATTCACCTTTTTTGGCCTAAAATGGTCACAAGCTAGGCTGACTCTTAATTAGAGTTCCATGTTCACAGAAGGGGAGAAGAGCCAGATTTGGGCAAATACTGATAATGGCTACTAAAATCTCTCTTCTGGTCACCAAATTGTCAATTCACTTTTCCCTAAGCAATCTTTCCAAGGGAAATAACTTGGAAGTCCTGTCCAGTCTTGATACTGAGCTCAAAGTCCATGACCTCTAGATAAAGTGCAATAGTTTCTCCTTCAGATCTAGATGTGGTTCCTCTTTGTCTGGAGACTTCTGAATAAACAAACAAACAAACAAAGTTATCTGCTTGCCAGGTGTTCCACATAGAACATCCAGGGGGTGAAAACAGTCTCCATACCCCAGGAATTCTTCCATCTCATTGGCAGGCATTGGGATGGCCCTGGACCCTGAAAATTTCCCTTGGCCTTCCCTTTGAGACAGTTTTCCCTTTTCCACCTTCTTCAGCTACAACTGAAGTTGACTTTGGGAATCAGGCCATCATGAAGGTGCTGCAGATTTCCCAGCACCTTTTTAGGCAGATACGGTGAGGCACCAACAGGTTCTCACCATCTTTCAAAAACATAGAAGGCTTCTCTCCATTTGATTCTAGTCACTCTCATGTGCCAGAAACACCTCTGTGCTCACAATTCTTTTTTCATTTAAAACTATCCTCTTATTGTGAAACACAAGCATGGTTCAAAGATCCTTCTCTTTCCTGAGACTTTTGAGAATCTCAGGACTCTTTGCTCCCAGCATGTGCACTTGCTACTAATAAAGGCATTCTCCTATGTAACTAAAATAGAACTATTGAAATCAGGACACTAACACTGATACATAGCTATTGTTTAATCCTCACACATTCAAAAGTTTTCAGATGTTTCCCAAATATTCTTTACAGTAAAAGAATCCAATTCAGCATCATGAATTGCATTTCAATACCATGTATTCCTGGTTTTCCTTACTCCAGCCCAGTTCCTCAGTCTTTCCTTAACTTTCATCACTTGGACACTTTTGAATGTTACAAACCAATTATTTCATAGTATGTTTTTCAATTTGCATGGTTTCAAGTTTCCCCCAATTACTTTGTACTGTATTTTTCAATTTGCATTGTTTTATGTTTTTCTATCATTAGATTCAAGTTGTACATTTTGGCAGGAATATCACAAAAATGATATTATGTTCTTGTTGCATGTCACAGGGTGACACGAATTTTCACTTTTTTTTTTTCACTTTGGTTATTTGAATGAGGTGATAGCTGCCACACTTCTCCACTGTAAAGTTACTGCTTTTCCATTTGCAATTAATAAGTATTGTGGGAAAGTTCCTTGGAACTATGTATATATCATATTAAAATGTCAACTTATTCATTTATTTATTTGTATGAGGAATAAATACATTGCCTATTTTATTTAGTGGATTGTAATTCAGCACCATCATTAATTACTTTGGTAGTCAAATTATCCTAGGCTTGAATGGTGAATGCCCCTTTAAGCAGTCTTCACTATTCTTTTGACATGTCTTTATCATTCTTGTTTTCTAGGACAACAAGATGTTCCAAGTTCATTTACAATTCTCCTGCTCCCTCTCTGGAATCTGCCATTTCTGCAAGGCCTCTTGGTTCCTTTTGGCAGAGAATAGGCTCCTAGTATGTCCATTGCTATTTGAGTGTTGCTGTTCCCAGGCTCTCTCAGAGGACAGATGTGTATATTTTTATGTGTGCGTGCACACACACACACACACACACACTCACACCAATGCACCACAGGATTCATTCCAATTTCCTCTCTTTACCTAACTGTAGCACCCTTCTCTCATAATGAGAGAACTTACTTCATCAATCCAATTCCCTGGTCTATTAACAGTCACTAATTGCCATTGTCCTTTTACCACATCAACACCTTCCTCATTGAAGCCAGGTTTCCTCCTCACCCCACTCATGTTCTGCCACTCTGCAAGGACTTCTTCCTCACCTTGCTTGGTGGCCTATACTGGCCATCCTTTCTGTGAGAATGCCTTTTCCACTCTGCCCAGGATCTGAAACCTCATGATAATCTCATCAGCATTCTCCATGTGGACAATTTCCTCATCACACTTTGGCTCAGAACCAGGAGTCCTCCTCTGAAAATGCCCTTGTTTTCAGCTCAGACTCTGTTATCCTCCTCTGAAGCACCCCACTCCTGCACCAGGTATAGAGATCCAGCTAACGGAAATAGAATCAAATTCTTCAAGGAGAGAGAAGTGAAAGATCTCAGTTCCCTTTGAGACAAATTTCTCATATCTGCTATGTTTCTTTGCATTTTTTACTCCACAGCTCTCTTTCTTCAGGCTATCACACATCTGTGGACAAGTTTTACCATTAATATCTGCCATGAGTAATTTTATACAATTGAAAAAGATTTACTGAGCAATATATCCTTAATTTGATGCTTGCCCTTAGGTAATATAATCTTCTGAAAGATTTTATTGGCATCTCCCTTAAAATTGCTTTTTGACTTAAATTTTACTATTTGGAGTCTAGAAGCAATTGGCTTTTTCAATCCTGTGAAGTCTCAATTCTTAAATTTCTCAGTTTCCTTTCATTTCTGCTTTCAACCTGGGAAATTCTTCCCTGGGCTTATTTCGTCTAATATGTAGCCAAACTTGACAAATATCACTAAACAAACATGCTAACATTATGTTTTCCCCTTGAGCCTCAGCTTCAGTCATTTCATGATCTACTTTCTATGTTACATGAATGACATTTTTACTATTTGGTCATCAAAAAACATGAAACACAATCTTTCCAACCTCTGATATTAGTTTCCTTGCCAATGGCCATCTATGAAATCAGTGCCACATATTTTTGGTTGTTTATTATAAGAGTACCAAGCTTTTGATAGCAAAGTTTGTAGTAATCAGAATAGACTATATATATTCTTATAATAAACCATCCAAAGTTTCAGTGTCTTAATACACCAAAAGTTGTTTTATTGATTTGCATTACGTGTCATCCTCTGGCTGGTGAGAGCAGAGCGAAAGCTCTACTTTGCATAGTCACTTAGAAACTCAGGATATCTAAGGTGCTGCCATCTGGAGCTACATCATCTGAAGTCACCCCTTTCCTGGTTGCCTCAGAGGTGATGGAGACTGGAGAAGAGAAGATGCACTTTACACTGTCTCAGACCAGACCTGACCTACATCACTTATGGTTCAATGGCCAGAATTAGCTGTATGGTTCCAACTAACTGCAAAGGAGCTCAGAGTGTAGTCTTTCGTGTACCAAAATGGAGAGAATAAAATATTGGCAAACTCAAGTAATATCTCCTACATATACATTTCATTTATAGATTCTAGTTGTGAATAAGATTCTACCATATGTTGTTACTTATGAGATATCTGTTACAATCATTCGACAGATAGCTGTCAAGTGCGTGTCATGTACTCAGTACTCTTCTAGACACTAGGAATATGTACATGTAGCAGTAATAAAAGGGTCAAAGCCCACCTAACTGTATTCTAACGGGCTACAGAGACATATTTAGATAGCGGGTATAAGATGGTGATAAGTGCCAATGGGGAAAATCAAAACAGAAAGAAGGGATTTCCAGTGGGAAAATGAGATTTGCACACTTAAATTTTTTAGCTGGAAAAGCCTATTAATAAGGTCGTGGTGGTAGGCTCAATAATGGCTCCCCAAAATGTCTAGGTCCTAATTTCAAGAACCTGTGTGTATGTTATTTTTCATGGCAAATAGGACTTTGAATAGGTGACTAAGTTCAGGATAATGAGATGGGAAGATTTGCCTGCACTATCCAGGTAGTCCCAGTGAATTGACAAGGCTATAAGATGGCAAGATGGTCAGAGTTAGATATAGCAAGGTGGCTACAGAGGCAAAAAAAGAGAAAGAAATTTAAAAACACTATGATGCTGACTTTAAAGATGAAGGATGGGTCCTAGAACAATGGACTTTGGGCAGCCTCTAGAAAAAGCAAGGAAGGGCCTCCAAAGGAAAACAACAGCCCTTCTCATATATGACCTCTAGAACTATTTAAGACACTAAATTTGTGCTATCTTGTTTTAACAGCTATTGGAAACTAAGTAAGTGCATTTGAACAAAGATCTGAAGGAAATGAGCTGTGTGGATATCTGAAGAAAGAGCTTTCTGGTCAGATGAAATAAGTGTGAAGACTCTGAATTAGTCATTTGCAAGGAAAACAAATGGCTGTTGGTAAGGTTGCAACCCAGTGAAATAGGGAAAGACTTCCAGGAGATGAGATGAAGAGGTAACGCAGTCAGACCATGCTGAGGGTGACAGGGCACTATAATAACTGACTTTTTTCTGAGTTAGAATGGAAGCCATTGGAGCATTTTGATTGCAGAGTTACATGATCTGATGTTTATTTTCAAGAAATTACTGTTTAAAAAACAGCACTACTAGAGTAGGAGGGTAAGGGTGGAGTCAGAAAGACCATTGAGCAGATATTGCAAATAATACATGTGAAAATGACGATAGAATGGTCCAGGATGATAGACGAGGAAGTAGTAAGAGGTGGTCGGTTTCAGGATCTCATCTGAAAATAGTTCCTAAGAGATTCACTTAACTACCAGAGGAAACAGAATTTACAGTAATGAATTAGGAAGGAAACAAGAGAGTATTACACTAAAGTTAATTGAAAATATTTTAAGAAGTAGTGCCAAGCTCTAGTGAGAGTTAAGGTGATATTAACAATTAGCATAGTACAATGCCAATGTGAGAATGTATATGTAACCTAAAAGAAATCCTCTTTTTATTCTTTGTTTATTTTTACTGATTTATTGGTGCTTGAACGCAGGCCTTCATGCATGCTAAACATGCACTCTACCACTGTGCTAGACACACAACCCCTTTTAATCCTTTCAAATAAGCTAAGATAAATATACCATAATTCTGTTATATTACATAAATGCAATGTAAATTATTCATCAAATTCTTGCAATCATTTCTAAATCTGTTGTTAATTCTTAAAAACTGTTTGTTTGAGGAGACTATCACTAACTAAATGATGTTCCTGTCTGACCTATGCATTGATAAAGAGAACAGAACTAAAAGTGAAAAAAAAAATTTAAAAGTTCCAGTTGTGTTAGTCAGCTTTTTTGCTGCTGTGACCAAAAGACCTGATGAGAATAATTAGAGGAGGAAAAGTTTATTTTGGGGCTCACAGTTTCAGAAATCTCAGTCTACAGATGACCAACTCTATTGCTCTGGGCCCAAAATGAGGCAGAACATCATGGCAGAAGGGTGTGGTGGAGGAAAATATCCCAGGGTATGGTACTAGGAAGCAAAGAGAGACTTCTCCTGCCAAACATATACCCAAAGGCATGCCCCAGTGATCCACATCCTCCAGCCACACCTACCTGACGACAGTGACCACTCAAGTCAGTCCCTATCAGGGGATTGATGCACTGATTATGTTAGGGTTCATATAACCCAATCTTTTCACCTCTAAACTTTCTTATATTGTCTTACACATGAACTTTCAGGGGACACCTAATATCTAAAACAGACACCAGTAAAGAACCACTGGGGACTTAGAGTATCAAATTAACATCAATAGTGCTAATCATGGTGCCAGATTCCTTTAACTTCTGCTGGAAAAGTAAGAACATTAAACATGTTCTATCATTCCCAAATCTTTTAGCTCTGTATTACTGAGATTTTATACTAAAAGATTTATTATCAACTCAACCAAAAATTCTTTTGGAATGCCATACTTAATTGGGTAGAACACGACCTTTCAGGCCAAACAAGAGGCAGAATTCTGTGGTCATGTTCCAAACTGAGTTTGAATCTTAGTTCTACCATTTAAGTTTTAAATAACCTCCCTGTGCCTCAGTTATCTTATCCATAAAAATGAGGATGATAGTACTCAAATGAATTCATATTTGCCAAACTTGGAGCAACTGTCTAAGTGTTATTGTTTTCATTTTTATTAATAAAATTTTTGTTAGTTCTTGTAGTTGGGGAGTGTTTGGTGAGTTTTAATGAGTCAATGCGGTTAAATGAAGATGAAATTCAACAGTGACCCACATTCTGGGA
This sequence comes from Glaucomys volans, assembly GCA_020662805.1. NCBI lineage: Eukaryota > Metazoa > Chordata > Mammalia > Rodentia > Sciuridae > Glaucomys > Glaucomys volans. The sequence goes on along the minus strand of JAJEJO010053345.1, from coordinate 115,473 downwards.
ATCCCTGGCCTTAAACTGCCTCCAAAGGCTCCATCTGTTCCTTTCTGCCTACCTATTCACCCAGCTTCTCAGAAGCAAAGTTTAATAGAGGCTATAGTACTATGTAACCAGGTGAAACTGACATCAGGATATGCACCAGCAGCAGCAGGTCACAGATGTAGATGCTAAATGAGTCCTGGACATTTGCTCACTTGAATACCAGTGTCACCAGGGACACTTTCTGTAAATGTCTGGGTCCACTAGAGTCAGGACCTAAGGATGGCTCATGGTGATCGTGACAGGGCTGGTTGGTTTTCCAGGAACATGGTGGAGCAGAGAAGCTTCCAAAACATTGTCCACTCAGTGATTTTTAGGGCTGGGTGTGGTGTGTGGGCAGAGAATAAACTACTGTCTTTGTAAGATATAGGGGTAGTAAGTTCAAGTAAGTGATGGAGATCTGGCTATTAGATTTCTGTGTTATGGGGGTCATTGATGTTCTGGTGAGCTGATCAAGGGTTGAGCCTGGCTGAGCTAATTCAGGGGGAAATAGGAGGAGAACCTGTACCTCTCTTGAGGAGTTATGATATCCAGAGGAGCAGAAGTAAATGGGGTTGGAGAGGGAGATCAAAAGAGGATTTTCTCAAAAGGGGAGGAATAACAGCATGCTTGTATGATGAAGAGAAGGCTCTTGTAGAAAGCTAATGCCTACCTCTGCATATTACTAGGGGTGTGTGTGGGATGTGCCAAGGCTACACAAAGTATCTTCAGATTTTCTTCCCATTACTTCTTCCATGAACTATTGGGCATCCCTTGCACTATTGCTTTTTCTCCTTTTGTTATAGATGCTCTCTCTATTCATTTCTTGACATTTTTTTCTTTTCCTGCCTCTATTTTTAGTGTAAAGTCTGCTTGATAAATCAATAAGTATGCACATAGCCTGCATATGCTGGGTGTGGGCATTTTTTCTGTCAGGAGACCAACCTTTCAGTATCTTACACTATGGTCCAGAAAGCCAAATGCCATTCTGTAACAGTACTTTTGCAGACAGATGGCTTGCTTTCTCTACTTACATCTACCTATCCATTCTATCATCTATGTCTCTTAACCTATCTATAGCCCTGTCTTTCTGTCTACTAATTGAATCCATCCATCCAACCTTCCATCAATATCAATCATCTATCAATCTAATGTCTAACTTATCTATCTCATTCTAGCAAGAGTTTAAATCACTCTGGCTACCTATTTAATTGATTTTCTCTTTCAAATCCCAATCTTAGTTGAAATTTTTTAAAAAATGTTACCTACCTTAACTTCAAGTTTGATAGTTCTATGAAAAGATATCCTTTTCTAGAGTGTTTCCCAGCCCCATTCTTTGGCATGAATTGAAGTGGTTAGGGATTGAAAAGCGATAACTCCTACCTGGTATCCATTAGAACCTGGCTCCAAGGCATCAGAGACAGCCCCCTTGACTTCTCATGTCCATGCTGCAGCGTTTTCTTGACATTCCCCAGTGGTTGGTCTCCTTCCTAAGCCAAGCAGCTGGATTTCTTCTTTGATACACCTGTGAATTTTCTCATTATTCCTGAAGAATGAGATACTGCCTTGTTTCCAATGGTCACAGAGAGAAGCAATAGAACTTAAGGGCCAAGAGCCCAAACCCCTATGTGGCCGGGAAAATGGGAAAAAAATTATACATTCCTTATTGGGGCTATTATGAGAATCAAATGAGGAAAGAAAGTTAAATTCTTAACCTTGAAAGTTCTTATTTACATTCTATATTATAAGATTTGTACTTCATTATGAATGTCTTACTTGGATTGATTTTCTAAAATGTGATTTCTTTCCGTATTTCCAAATCCTTAAGCATAGGTATAATTCTTTCAATGACCAATACTTTTTTTCCCATAAGGAAGCCTTCTACCTTAATATACAGGATGTCATAGAAAAGTCTTACAATCTGAAATGCTTATTTTGTGATGACCTTCTCAGAAATCTGTCCTGTTATATACAGTGACATAACCTTGTGTTTTCAGAAATGTACCTTTTAAAACCTAGTCCTTAAAATAATAAGTGAATCACTTGTTAATTTTTCAGTTTTTGTTACTTATGAATTGAGGAGTTTGGGTGCAAAGGATCACTCAGATCCCCTTGTAACATATGCAAACAAAAATATCAGTTTCAAATTTCTGTGACAAAGGGGATTTAAAGCACCGGATGAAATGAAAATGGGGGCCTTGAGGGGTATCCACCACCCACACTCCCTTGTCCTTGTGGTGGTACTGGGTAGATTTGCCAAATGACAGGTGCAGGGTTAGTGGGCTTGTAGTCACAACATTCCTCTCTTCTGTTCACAACAGGCTCCTTTAACTCCTCACAGATCTCTTTTCATCTGTACTCCGTGAAATCCCAGAGTCCTTCTTAACATCACACTGTAGCAGGTCATTTCCAAACAGTTGGTATTACCATGAAAATAGAAATCAATTTTATATTCCTACAGTAAAAATATTTGTTCCAGAGAATTTGTCCTCATAACACAAAGGAAACACTCAGTAGAGTTTAGTTTTCTTTTAGTCTCCAAGACTTTATCAACTGAAGGGGAAGATTGTCTTCCTCTAGAGAAGATCTTCCTGCACTGGTTATGCAACTCATCATCCTTCCACACTTGGGACTCACCCCAGCAAGGCTGGGCAGGACATTCCTCACCCAAACATGTGACAACACCTTGGTTTACTGGTGACAGAGTCTCTTTCTCTCTCTTTCTTAGCTCCTTTATTTCTCAGTGGCCTCTCATTCCTGAATTTTTATTCTCCTTTCTTTCCTTAGAATAGAGAATAATAATTAAGAATGCAAATTTACAGGAAAAATTATTGTTACTCTTGTTTGAGAGGGATTTGGAGAGTTTAGCTTTAGTCTACAGCAATAACTTTCTGTGACAAAATTTCAAGTAGTAGGACCAAAGAGTAGATATGTAGGAAAGAGTGGACTTTTTGCTATATTTCAAATTATGCCATTTGGTTTTATAGCAAGGTGTGCCAAATGGGCTGTACGGAGGGAAACTCATCCTCTTTTGGAAAAGACTGGGATGCCCTTAGATTAGGATTCTCCAGAAGATGTCAGAGATGAGATAAAAACAAATATTCACTTTCAGAAGCAGTGACATTTAATAAAGTGATTAAGCATTGACATTAAATGAGTTCTCTGGCCATTTTGCAGTGATTAATGTGGATTGATGGAGACTAGGATTCATTGGGGAAGGAGTATAGGAATGTTTTTCTTGATTAAAAATTTCAAGCAATGATAGTAGTAAAAAGTTTCATAGGAAGTTTTGTTTGATTGTCCCTGGTATTAACTGACATTAATCATTAAAAAGCCCTCTCCTTACCTCCCTCATGGGGGTAGAAAGGGTAAAGTTCTGAAGGAATGGAAATACTTGTGGGCAGATTCCAGGTTGGTGTTGGAGTTGTTTATAGACACTTTAGCTATTACCCGTCTATTAGCCTCTTTCCTTTAATCAATGAATTTCACTAACCCTAGAGTATTGTTTTTATTTTCTGGAGGGTTATTAGCTCCCAAGAGCATAGCCTCCAGGATTATTGAGGGCATTGAATAAGATACTTTGTGTAAATACTAGAAGAAATCCAAAAAACCTGGCAATCGTTCAAAAATGTAAGATGCTATTGTTGTTATCATTACTATCTTCTATCTTTACTAATACCTCTGACAGAAGTACTATAGAATCTTTATCCAGCAGCAATATCCACAGGGCTCCTGATTCTTTGTACTAAACCAGCAATAAAGTATAGCAAGCATATTAGTGCTTACCATAAACCCTGTTTATTTGTTTACTGTTATAGCAGGTATATGATAGCTACTTGTTGAATAAATTTGACCTGTGCAGAATTTACAAGTGAATGAAAATTAGATGGATAAATTACACTCAGGCAGAACTTTTGCTGCTGGAGGAGGGAGAGGAGTCTCATTCTATTTGCTGTTATTATAACAAAGTACCTGAGACAAGGTAATTTATAAAAGGTCAAAGTTTATCTGGCTCACAGTTCTGGAGGCTGGGAGGTCTAAGAGCTGACTTCCCTTGACTTCTGGTAAGGAACTTGAGCTGCTTCATAATATGGCAGAAGGCAAGTGAGCAGATACAAAATAAAAACTTTGAGGGGTTCGACTCACTTCAAAGCGGCCTGCTTTTGTGATAAGTAACCCACTCCCATGAGAAAGGCATTAATTCCTCTTAGTGACCTAATAACCTTCTAAAGGACCCGCCTCCCAATACCAACATAATAGCAATCAAATTTCATCATAAGTTTTAGAGGGAGTAGACCATATTCAAATGATAGGGAGTGATAAATGGAATGACCTTTTGGAAGGTAATATGAGATTATCTTGCATAATTTCCTATTAAAAGAAGGAATTACAGTCACAACTTGCTTCTCTTTTTCCTTTAACAATGAGAATAGGAGATTTGCATGATAATCTACAACTTTTTTTTCTTCGTCTTTTATTTATTTTTATTTTTACAGACTGCATTTTGATTCATTGTACACAAATGGGGTGCAACTTTTCATTTCTATGATTGTGCACGATGTAGATTCATACGATTCATGTAATCATACATGTACATAGGTAATGATGTCTGGATCATTCCACCATCTTTCATTCAGTCTTTGAAAAACATAAGTGAATTTCCCGATAGACCTCTACTGAGCAGTTGGACGCAGTATGGGAAGTGGGGTCACTCTTCATATAGAGCAGAGAGCACTTGCATTTGAGTCATACCTGAATTCTGGTCCTGATTGTCTTACTGATGAGTATAGCAATTAAGGTTCTGGGCTTTGGAGATAAATAGACCTGGACTAGAATTAGGAGAAAACTTAAGTCATGGCCTTTTGCTCACATGGTCACCTCCTAGGTCCTAGGAGGGGCCCTAACAATGTGTTAATGCAATCATACAGTTCAGTAAAACATATATGTATGGAATAAATGTACATATGTTATTTATATATTTACACATTATCTATAAAGAAATATAACATGCCTTTTATATATTTTTCTATAAATATAAATTATATATCTACAAATTTTAATTATATTTATATATATATGTATATATATATATGAATGACTGAAGGTACTTTCTACCCCAACATTATACTAAGAAGTAATTAAAGAGTAAGTTACAAAAAAACACACAGAGAGAAGGTAGATATGTGTCAGGCAGTTAATTAAAACATTATTTTTCTGGATTTTTAATTATTTGGCATCTGTTTTTTTTTTAAATGTGCAATATTTATTGTTTGTTTTCTCATTCTAAGTAAATCTTTGCTTTTGCACCAGATTTTGTGTTTTTTAGCTTTGCATTCTTTTTCTTTCTGATGGCCCCAAAGGGTTCAGCCCCTAGGAAACCGTATCCATCCCTGCCTGGAATCCCAGTCACATTCACTAACTCTGTGCTCATGGGTGACTCACTTCACCTCTCTGAGTTCCAGTTTAATTTGCAAAACAGCAATATTCTGTTAATTACTTTCTTTCTACTAGTCCTATTTTATATAATCTTGCTAGTAGTTGATGATAATTTATTTGCATTTGCTTTATTTGTCAATGTAAAAAAGTTATTAACCTCCTCCTTAAGTTTTTTAACTACTTCATGAAATCCCACATCCTGGGAATCAGAATTCTCAGTATTTTAAGTCTCTTCCAATTCTCAAATTCTATGGACACAAGTGGTCTTCTGAGGATCACTGCTCCAGCAAGCACCTGAAGCTCCATTTCCTTTAAAGCCCTGGCTTTATTTATTGCTTACTTATTAATGGACATTCTGAAGGCAGATGGAGAATGAAACCTCGGACCTCTTCTCCCCACTCTCATAAGCACTGAGCACTGTGGTCTGAATGTTTGTGTCCCTTTATTCCTGCTTAAATTCCTATGTTGAACCTGCCCACCACGGTAGGAGGTAGGACTCTTGGGAGGCCATTAGGGCATGAGGATAGAGTTCTTTTATAAAAAAGACCCCAGAGAGTCAGCTAGCTGCTACCACGTAAGGACAGGGCAAAAAGGCACTGTCCCTGAAGCAGCAGGTCCTCACCTGACAAAAAAAAAAAAAAAAAAAAAAAAAATCTGCCTGTGCATTGATTATGGAATTCTTAGCCACCAGAAGTGCGTGAATTAAATTTTGGTTGTTTAATAAGCCACCCAGTCTATGATATTTTGTTATAGAAGCCTGAAAACAGAAATTTATAGGTGAAAGAACTTAGAAGTGAAGCTATGGGGGTTCTCAGGACTGTTTTGTCCACTGGTGGGAGGAGGAAAAATAAAGGAATTCAGAATTTTCCTGAGCCCAAACAGTGCAACATGACTGCCAGGGTTGGAATCAGGCTCCAGCAGAAAACAAGCTTAGCACCTGCACCTTCCTCTTGTCCCTCAAGTGGAATTTCTTCCTCTCACTCTCTCTCCCACTGTGAAAAGTGAGAGCTGTTTAAAACCAAGACCAGGGGCTGGGGTTGTGGCTGAGTGGTAGAGTGCTTGCCTAGCATGTGTGAGGCACTGGGTTTGATTCTCAGCACCACATACAAATAAATAAAATAAGGTCCATTGACAACTAAAAAAAAAAAATTAAAAAAAAAGACCATTTTAAGGCCAAGGACAACTAATTAATAAAAACAGTTCCCTGAAATTTTAATACCCCCCCAACACAAACATTTGAATCTAAAGAACAGCCTTCCACTTCCCTCCTCTAATAGATTCTGGGCTCTGTCCACCCTCGTTAATCACACCAAGATGGCCTGAGAACCTAGTTAATGTCACTGCCTAATCACTTTATTAAATGTCATTGCTCTATGTGAACATGTGTTTTATTTCTCATCCACACCCATCTGTACCAGAATTGGACTCTGAGGACTCTTATTCTCTTGTCAAGAACAATTAAAGACCCCTGCTGTGCCCTGTGTCCTGGCCACCGAAATCTCCAGAAAGCAGTTAAATTCAGCTCCTAACATCTACTGCCTTTCTCACTTTCCTTGATAGAAGTTAGAAATATGGAAACTAAACATTTTGCAAACCAGCATTTTGGGAAGGCATTCAATTTTGTGGCCTTCCTTAGGAAGCAGCATGTTAAGCTATGGCCTGAGAGAGAAAGCACAAATCAGCTATTTTCACAAATTGCGAGAACAAGAATTAATAATATTTCTTTTGCTATTTCCCATCAAGCCTGCCATCCAAAGTATTCCATATTTCAGTCCTGTGCAGGCTCCCACAGATACGTCCCATGGCTTCTCCAGGAAGACTCAGGCAGGGTCAGGCCCAGGAATTCTTGCAGTTTTCCATTTTCTGTAACACCAAATGACTTCATTTATATTTTATCCTCACCTTCTTCCCTGTCCCTCCATACAGCCTAACCAGTCTTTTTTGTGCTCAGTCCTACACTGGTTTAACCCCAGACTGATTTACTAAGCTTTTCCACAGGCCAGGCAACTGGAGACTGGCAAAACACAAGGTAAAGTCCTTGCCTTCCAGGTCCTTCAGAGCTTGAATGTAGAGACTGAAGGGTAAGCAAAGGAGTACATGAAAGCATCACAAAAGTGAAGTGAGTGTCTGCTCAGGGAGGGTGAGAGAGTAAGGATAGAGCTGCAGGCTTGTTTTCAAATGCTAAAGGGATAGGTTCATAGATCAGGCAACTCTATTTTTTGGTACCAGGCATTGGAGCCAGGGGCACTTAACCACTGAGCCACATCCCCAACCCTTTTTATTTTGAATTTTGAGACAGGGTCTCACTAAGTTGTTCAGGACCTCGCTAAGTTGCTGAGGCTGGCTTTGAACATATGATCCTCCTGCCACCACCTCCCTGGGATTACAGGCGAGCAACACCATGCCCAGTGGAGCAGGTGACTCTTGAGGAAGTCAAATAGGTGCAGTGGAGGGAGATGAGCAGGCACTTCCCATGAAGCCCATGTGAACTGTGTGTGGGATGGGGCTGCACTGGCGAGTTCCACGGGGGACCTATGCATACTTGTTCCAGAGCTTGTCTGTGGAATGTGCAATGGGAGTGCGGGTATGGGAGAGTGCATGGGCGTGTGCGCGTGCTCGTATGTGTGTGTGTGTGTGTGTGTGTGTGGGAGTGCAGGTGTGTACATGTGCAGGTTAGAGTGTGGTGTGTTTCACAGCCTGATGTTTAGGAACTGCAGCACACGTATCTAGGCAGTCTGAGAGGCAATGAGGCTTATTTAACATTCACTGTGGGACAAATAAGAGAAAATTAAAAGAGCAATTTTAGGAGGGAATAATGTTTTCCATACACCATAATTACAACTGCTTGTAAATGCTGCTATCATAAACGAATCTGCCATTTAGAGTTCTCTTAAATTCTCTCGGTAATGAACAGACCCTGAAGGAAAGGGACCTCAGCGCTCCAGACGGAGAAGCTGAGCTTGCACTGACCCCTGGTGTCTGTCTTCTGCAGAGGCCTCCCAAGCACTAGCACAGCTAAGCATCTGCCTGGGATACTCCCTCATCTTTCTGTCTCTGACATTAGAAGGACCGGGAGACCTTTGGGCAGGAAGTTAATCTTAGAGTCTCAATCTTTCTAAGTCTCCTGAGGTCAGAGCTAATTTCCTAATATTTGTCTTCATTTCCGTTTCTCCTCTGCTCTCTCTCTCTCTCTCTCTCTCTCTCTCTCTCTAACAACAAATGGCACCATTTAAAGCTGCCTTTCAGAAGCATGCCATTTGTGATGCTTCCTTTCTTTCCCCGTTTTCACACTCCAAGCCAATATCCCTTAGTCACTGAGGCCCACTTACTGTGCCTCCCACATCTCTCTCCATTCACCCCCTTCTAGAAATTGAGACACCAGTCATCTCCATTGATTGCTACATCGCCCTCCTGTATGGCTTTTCTGCTTGAGACTTGCTATCACCAGGGATCTTCCACTTGTAGCTCATGAAATTTATGCCTCAGTACCTTTGGTGCTCTAGAAGGATTGCTGCTAATTGTTTCTAATAAGCCCTTGCATGAACTTGGTTACTGCTTGTAGGCAATCTCCTCTTCTATAAAACAAAGGTTTGGGGCAAGAGCTAAGGATTTTTCCACGTTTTCATTCTAAAGACTTCTACCATTCCCTCAGTACCTGGACTTTTCCCTTTGTTTTGAGAAATCTCTTCTGCCAAATAAACTCATTAATTAAACTAAAAATGATTTATCTTTTTTATCATCAGAGACATGTTTAACTGATAGGTGGAGCATCTTGTCAGTACAAAATAGACAAAGTTACCATAAAGAATGAATATAATCCCAGCCAAAGTGAAACAAACCTCTATTATTTTATCTAGCCAGTTCAGCCTTATCATGAGTATCTCTAACATTTCTGTTGGCTAGTTTAAAATATTGAGAATAACACATGACCTCATGCTACAGCTATCACAGAGTACCCAATGATTTACTGAAGTGAATGACTGCTAGCTCTGAGATTCTGCATTTCTCAAGAACTCATACCTTAAATTCCTCTTAGCATTCTCTAGAGTGAGCCTAGCCCATTCCTCTTTAATTGCACCTGGTCCATAAATAAATATTCCATCATCAATGCCAGCTCTAATTAATTAAAGCTGGGAGGAGTTCACCATGCCACTTGCAAATTGAGTATATATGTGTAAAGAACTTAGAACAAATTAATTTCACATAGATTTAATGATTGATTATTTAATGCATGGTAATTAAACATTTTGGTAGGGTGTAAAGAGTCTAATTAGTACTAATTTTTACATTGCCAAGTCATATTTCTAATTTCTCTTTTCTTTGTTGGTCCGTTGGTTATCTGAGCATTGTAACGTCCCTTTGATGCTGTGCTCCATTCATCTTGTTTTCACCATCACCAACTCCCTGGATGTACAGTATTGCAGTTCTGTAGGACAAAGTCCTCAGTCTTAGAAGACACCGAGAATTTCATGAAGTGATATGATATCTGCAACTTTCTTTCAAATGGTTTTCAAGAAAACACAAAAAAGAAACAAATGAAGAAAGCTGTGTGTGAATGTGGATGTGTATATGTCCCTACACCTTAAATATGGAGATACAATGTGGCAAAATGCGGGCCATTGGTGAATCTCGGTCAAGAGTCTCTGGATTATCATCATATTGGTTTCCAAAACTTTCTAGAGGTTTGAAAATTTCCAAACCACACACTGAGAAAAAGAATCTTTTTTAATCACTTGAATACCATCACAGTTATTATTTCAGGCCTTTTATTTCCATAAAACCCCAATTCCTCCCTGTACTCCTTGTATTCAGTCAGGTTGGGCTAGGTTATGTTGCAATAACAGTCTGAAGATCTCAGCGACTTGAGCCATCAAAGGTTTCTCTCTCCCTCATGCTTTGTGGTCATTTCAGATCAGTGAGAGATTAAAGCTATCTTTGTGAACATCTCAAGTATACTCATTCTCACCTCTTAAAAGCCATGTCTGTGAAATTTTTTCTCTTTATTTTTAAAAGAAAAGGATTCTTTCCTCTTACTTAAACATAACTTGCTTCACATGAACTCTGGACCCCTGTTTCCTCTGGGATTTGCTTCCCAAATACGTATCTATTTCCTCTATCTCTCACAGCTTTGGCCTCTTTCTTCCCATGTGTTTCAGCTTCCATATCTCAGGATGTTTAGTTCTGTAGCACCTCTAATTTCCTCTGTTCCATTTTCCTGGTAAACCCTTTAAGCCTATGGTCTTTGTTGATGTGTCCACTTCCTGACATCCCAATCTTGGTTTTCATACAAACTCCCAGCTTATATTGAGATACCTCCTTGCAAAACAAACAGCCACTTTAGTCAACTATTCTGTTACTCTTGACCTCTGCAATGTGGCATTACTGATTCTTTCTGGATTCTTTAATTCTGCCCTACTTTGTTCTTTGCATGACTAATTCTTGGGACTCTCTTCCTCTCTGTGATTGCTTTTCCTCTGTCCTCTTTAGTACCTCATTCCTCTCTTGCCTACTATCTATAAGAATTCAACAAGGACCTTTCTCTGGTCTCCTTCCTTTGTCTTCTAGTCACTCCTCTGAGACCTCATTGACTGTCAACATGCACACCTTTCCCAAGGGCAACTCCAGCTTGATCTTACTCTGCTATTCCAGCCTTGTCATTCCAACTGCTTATGTGATGTTCCCATTCGAGGGATTTACTATCACCTCCAATACAACACATTCTAACTTCTATCTAAGTCCTACAATTTTCCCTGAAGTGAGCCCCTCTTTTTTGTCCTTGCCATGCATGATATCTTAAGCACAGCTTAGATGACTGAGTTTGAACTATCTACTTCCAGTTCTTGGTTCCCTCCAAATTGCCCTTCAAAAAATTGCCCTTCTTTCATAGCAAGCCCCTATCAAGAATCAGAAGCCTCAAATCCAGGCTCCTCAGCTTAGATTATAATTTGGCTTCATCCAGACACTCTCTGGCTCTGCACTGATAGCCTTGAAGATAAGCCCTTCTGGGTTCATTCCCGTCCTTATTTCTGCAAATGCTTTAATTGTTCTGTCGGGGCTTCCCCTCTCCTCTTAATTGCTCTCTGCCTTTCCTTCTCAGTTTTTCACATTTCTTTCATTACTTTCTTCCCTCTTCCACTGCCAGTTTCCCCTTTCCCCCTTTCTTCTTCTTCTTATCTTCTTCTCTTGCCTTTCTTTAAGACCTCATTTGATTTCCACCTTCTCCATGAAGGCATCTCTTTCTGCTCAGGCTTACATTGAATTTTGCTTTCTCTCACCAGAGTTGGTTGCAAATGGTTTACTTAAATGAAATGGTCTTCATTTAAGTCATGCTACTCTTTTCTTACTAACTCAGGAGTTCTTCAGTGTTCTACACAGAAACCACCACGGTGCTGGGCATGTGGCTGATCACCAAATATTGATGAGCTGATTGACTTCTCTGAGATTTAATGGAAAGTATTGGTTATCTTTTTATTCTCATGCCCTAGGAAAAATTACACCTGCAATTTTTTTTTGCCTTAATCCCATATAGAAAAATTTTGGCCCCTGAAAAACTGGATGGTGATTTCAAAGTCCTAGGACAACCCATCTCCTATAGCACACACATCTATGTTATCACACTGTTGCCTACTCCTCTATTACAGAATTATTTGCATTGATTTTATGCCTTTTCATATTTACCTTTCCCATGTTTTCTAACTTTGCCATTATGAAGATGAAAATAATGCTTTCACATACATTAACTTACTTAATCCCCTGTGCAATTCTTTTAGAGTTGGCAATATCATTAGATTGGTATTATTTTTCCCTGCAAAAAAAAATGATAATAGATCTCAAATAATTTCAGCTGACTTAAGATCACACAAGCAAGACTCAAATCCAGTTTTAAAATTTGATTCAAAGCCCTTTGTCTTTCTGTCACCTTAAGTTCGTTCTGATTGTATGCACTTCTTCTTGGCTCACATAATTTCCATCCACCAAAGCATGGCTGTGTAATCTTTAATTTATATGTCTGTCTCCCTCATTAGAATGTGAGCTTGCTGAGAGTAGAGACCAGGTCTTATTTAATTTTGTATTTCGAGTGAACAGCACAGGTCATGTTGAGGGAATGTCTGAAGTAGACGTGAATGCGTGGATGGAAAGGATTATAACTTGCCCTGCACTCTCTTAGACAAACAAGACCTGACACAGACGTGTACTCACCATGGTTCGTGATACATGAGTGTAAGAAAATTTGCAAAATGTCCTTCTCTTAAATCTCCTCATCTATCACCTTCTCTCTCAGCAATCTAATATCCTCAGAAGCACACATGTCACTGAGGTCTCTGCTCTAGTGAGTAGTTACAGCTTAGGGAGACACGGATTCACACCTTTCTTCTGCTAATTATTGGCTAGTTGACTGACTATGAACAAGTTTTTAATTTGTTAAGTCTCAATTTTCTCATCTGTACAATGGGTGTAATTGTGGTAAACCATGCATAGAATTATTGGGAATCCAATGGGATAATTTGTAAAGCCCTCAGCACAGATGCTGGAACATGACACTTTGTTCAGTGAATATTAGTATCCTTTTTCTAGGGAGGAGTGATTGACATCCTTTGGGAATTACTTGTGCTTTTTGCATTGGGGTTCACTGAGAAGCATATTTCCAGGTTCAAGCCCACAAAGGTCTTTCCTTAGCAGACTACAGTAAAGGATGTAGAAAACATCTCAGATTTTTGGTCCCTAGACTCTATTTTATGCAAAGAATTCTGAGGAAGGTTGGGATGAAGATGACCCTGGCAGGTCTGTTGTAGCATCTCTAAGAACCTTCCAGAATTGGAACAGGATGTTGGTTGCCATTTATATTTGTAAAGTAGGATCCTCCCAACCCTCCCTATCTATCTCCTGCAGCACTATGTTCCCAGGGTGGTCGCAGTCAGTGTGTGTGTGTGTGTGTGTGTGTGCACGCGTGCGATACTTCCCTAATGGTTGAGCCTCTACCCTGGGTCCAGAGGCAGTGGAGTAAAGCATCCCTGTTAGGTACCGCTGAAGCACATTTAGCACGTATGTAAATTCATCTCCTGGGGCAGAGAGCCATATAAATAGAGTTAACATCACATTAATTCTGTTTATCACCAAATGCAGGGCTTTGGATTTAGATGAAAGGTGGATCACATCTCCATGCAAATTATCTCAGCTTTACTAGGTCTCCAGGAAAAAAAAAAAAAAGCAGCAGCTGTCTTCCTCATGAAGTCCTCCCCAACCAGTCCATTGTATAGATGAGCAAACCGATGCCAATAAGACCAAACTATGCACAAGCTAGTTCGAGCAGGGATTGAAGGAGCTTGAAGAGGGCTGTGGCTAATGTCTTGCACTCATGTCCAACTGGAAAGAGATGGATAGATGGATGGCATCTGAAAGAAAAACCTAGGCTAAATCCTAGCTCTCTTGGACAAACTGTTCATCTCCCTGAGTACTGGCTTTCACTTGGTACAATCAGGACCTTGATTCCTCTCAGGGCATTATTCCTCTATTCCTCTATTTTATTTGTGCGTATTAAGGAGTTAATGTGCAGCAGACCCAGAGATTATAAGAATTAAGTGATGTTTCAGATGAGTATCTGACCAAGTGCTGAACATGTGGTGGATACTCAATAAAAGTTCTCTCTCCTCCTTTCCAGACCTGCAGCCTTGTCTGGCCTTTCTCCAGGGTAGAGTCTGTCCACGCCCCTCAGGAGATGAGTAAGGTCTGGCCTATTTGCAGACTGACTTCTTTCCCTCCCTCCCTCCTCCACTTCCCCTCCACTCCCAGAACTTTTCCCTCAGGGCCTTCGGGACTAGAATACCCCACTAACTCTGACAGATGATCTCTGAGGGGAGAGAAATCTCTGACACTCCAGGCCCTAAGTGACAGCACACGGATATTCAAAATGATCCTGCTCATACCAGATAAAGGCGACTTGTCAAAGGGGACAGATTGTTTTCAGCATCAGCTCCTGGGAAGCCTGACAAGCAAACGGCGCTACCCGTTCTAGGACTAGGCTTGTGGCCTTCCTCTGAGGTGAGAAAAATGCCAGGGTCTCAGGGAGAGAATGCCTGGAAGGTCACCCAGGAGGGACGGTCAGCCAGGAGGGAAGGTCACCCAGGAGGGACAGTCAGCCAAGAGCAAGGGCTCTGGAGGTGCCCCCGACACCCTGGGTCCTCCCAGTGCACACCCCCACCTCACCTTCTGCTCTGTCTTAGGCTCCAGGGCCCTGGTGAGCACCCTGCTCCCCTTTCCATCGTGGCCTCCGCCATGGTGATAAATACAGGGAAATATAACAACATAATCCTCTTCATACCATTCAGTCCCCAAAGGTCCTTATTCTGAATTCTCCATTTATCTGGTCATTAGATCTAATTAAATCCATCCAACTTAGAGCACTGATGAGTGGCACCACTTTCTCTCACCAATTAAAATAGAGGAGATTAAAGAATGCCCTCGACACTTTGTCCTTGTGAGGATGGTGGCAGGGGAAGAGGTAGGGGAGGAACACAGAAGATTGTCCTTTTTCTTTGAAGATAGTGTTGATGTAATGTGGGGTCCTGCCAGGAAAATGCACCCTCTGTGTGGTTTCTCCAGTTGTGGTCATGAATGCACATTAAGAATTCTGTTGTCTCTCATAGAAATATCTAGCCCTTTCCAAAGATGGCGTGAACAAAGGGTATGTACAGTACCATAACTGAATCAAACCAAAAGGGAAACCAGACTTGAGAAAAAGGGGGTTATATATTCATTCAAAGTATTAATTACCATGTTTATTGAAATTATCACAAAATCTGATTGGAGCTTCCCAGTAGCCAGGGCAAAAAAGGAAACATGGCATATTACCATAACTTTCATCATTTAAAAGTGGGAAATGGCTTTCCCACTGTCCCCTATTCTTGGGGGATTAAAAAAAAAGTATGTCAGTTCTAAATTCTGATTCATTTTGGTGACTTTGAGTAACAGACAATGTTTTCAATCATTTTATTTAATCCTCATTGTCTTGCATTTGATAGGCTAGGTACTGGGTGCCCAGAGCTTTGGAACAGAACTTCCTTCTTTGAAGGATTAATTTGTGCATAAAGGGCTCAAACAGTGATCACAGTTTTATCAAAACAGGACTCAGGCCAACTCAGCTCCAGGGTCAAGCAGGGAGGGAGAAGGCCACTGATTTCTGCAGCACATCTGGCTCCTCATTAGGTCTTTCAGAAGAAGTAGCCCTATTTTGGGGTGAAACATGTGAGACATGCCTACCTTCCCTACCCTGCATGCTGATGTGCATGGCTCCTGCAGACAGTCATCAGAAATGGGAGTTTGCAGGTTGAGGAGTGCAGGTGCGGCTCCAGCTCACCTCCTGGGGTCATCCCTATGTCAACTTCTGCCACTTCCTCACAGCACTATTGAACCATTCTGTTTTTAACCCTACTTCCTTTGACATTCCTGGGTCTTATTTTGGGAGCCTCTATGCATGGAAATGCTCTTCTGAGCCTTCTCTAGTATTCAAAGTAGAATGCACTCTTGTGTGCTTGAAAGGATTTGAAGGCCCTAGGGAACGGAGGCAGTGAACTGGGTGAGGTGAACTTAGTTCACTCACTCTGAGAGAAGCCATAAGGCTTCCACTCAAGCACAGGCCCATGGGGAAGCACATATTCCCCCAAAGAAAATTTCCTTTATACACAACTTCTTCTGTTCTCACCCCAGACTCTTCCAAAAGAGCCTTGGGTTTGAGGTCAAGTTCACGCCCTGCATACCCAACTCCATCCTGAGCACTCTCAGCCCTTCTTTTCCATCTCTGCAGCCCCACACTCATTCCAGTAGCTGTGGTTTTAGATAATCCCAGATAAGAGTGCCCCTTCTCCCTTGACTCAACAAAGGTCACTTTCAGGGATCCTTCTAAAGAACTGTCCCTTTTCCTTTCTCAGGTTCCTATCTCTAATGCTCCAACCAGCCCCCTGGCTCCTGGCTTGGTTGCTCACCCCAGCATCCTGAATTTCTCCTGGCACTTTGGGCTAGCTCTCTGTTCTATACTGGGAATCCCCAGGTGCAATGGTTAATTTTATGTTTCACTGAGACATGGGATACCCAGATGTTTAAACATCACTTTTGGGTGTGTGTGTGGAGGTGTTTATAGATGAGATTAGCATTTGAATCACTGGACTCAATAAAATAAAATAGATTCCTTTCCCCAATGTGGATGGGCAGCATCCAAATTGTTGAGGGTCTGAACAGAACAGGAGAAGGAAAGGAAAGCAATAGTAAGGTGGAGGAAAGGAGAATTCCTTCTCTCTGCTTGAACTGCTTGAATCAGGACATCTCCTATCTTCTTCTGCCTCAGAATGAAACTTACACCATTGGCTCTGTGGGCTCTCAGGCTGGTGGGTTTGGGCTGGAGTACAGAGCCAGCTTTCCTAGGTCTCCAGCTTGAGATCACAGGCCTCAGGAATTCTCAGCCTCCATAATTAGGTGGCCAATTCCTCATTATAGAATGTCCCCTATCGGGTCTGTTTCTTTAGAGAACTCTGACTATTACACCAGGTAATACCTCTGAAGATCAAAACCTGAAGCCCAGCAGTTTTTCTTTCCACTGCCCAAGCCTTGCTGAGGCCAAGCCCGGTCGTGCCAGAGTATATTTCTGATTCGAAGTCTGGGGCCCTTCTCATGCTCTGGCAGCAGCCACTGGTTCACTGTCACTAAGAACAGGGAGGAAGCATCACCTGATAAAAAACATAGGGGAGAAGAATGTTTGCAAAACGTGTCCTTGACTGTGGTTACTTCCAACCAAAGCCACAAGACCTTCTGGTGTCTGTCCCTTGAGCACAGTTGTTTCTTCTCATTGCGATTTCAGTGTAGAATTGGAAAAAATCTTTGTGGAGCAAGATGAGAAGGAGAAGTTGTTGGTTTTCCAGAACCAAATTGCATGTCTTTGTTCACAGACAGAACAGGGGCTTTGGCAGCCACTCCTGCGTCTTTGGGGGGAAGATTCCTTAAATTATCTGTGCCTTGGTTAATAAACTGGGGCTGGAGGCTTGATTTGGTGGTATTATGTATGTTGAAGGCGTAGCACGGTTCTTGCCATATTGGCAGATGGCTCTCTGGTCACCCCCTCTCCATGCCCCCACCCTACCCCCGCTTTCCCCTCCCCCCACGTCCTTCTTCCTTTTCCCCATTCCTTTGACTCAACCCTGAGTTTTTAAAGGCCTGGGGAGAAGCTTGCGTGGCTTGTTGCAGTAGGAGCCTCATCTCCACAGGGGGCGCTCTAAGATCATGAAAAAAGCCTTGGGGAACTTGAAGGTGCATCTGAGAGGACTGCATGCGGGTACCTATGGCTGGACATTTAAAAAACGACTTTTATGAAATCTTTGCCTTGATATGCTATCAATTTTTCCAGATGCCTTTTCAATATCTGTCTACAGAACTGTATGAAATTATAGTAAGTCCTACAGCCGGGGGGATGACGATATGACAGACATCTTTGGCTTGGATGCAAGGGGCTCAAGACGTGCTATTGGTGTTAGGTTCACTCTGGGGGACTGCCGAGCTGCAAGCCTCCCGAATGCAGGACGCTGAGTCGGCCCAACCGAATGCTGTCAGCGCCGTTTCCCAAAGATGTTCTCCCCTGGGGAAGCAGCTCTTGACTGCAGGCTTTGGGGCAACACAGACCTCTGGATGCCAGACAGACCCAGGCCTCCAAGATGTGGTGAGGAGGAATGAGATCTGAGTAGCTTTCTCCAGGCCCTCCTGGACTGGAAGGGAGAAACTGATTAGGAAGGCTCAGAGGACGACAGCTTTTCTGCAAGTTAGAAGCTTGTGGGGTGGCAGAGGGAGAGCCAACACCTCCAAAGTTCCCGAGGCTGCTCACCTCGTTTACTTCATTGCTTTGGAGTGTGCGGGGCAGCCAGAGCACACCCCACAGAGTCCTTGAGTAAGAGGACGTGCGAAGGTGTGGTGCGCCTGGCATGCTGTCGTTCTTCTATGAAAATAAGTGAGTGAAGACAGGTATTCAAAGTAAACCAAGTCGGAGTTTCCCTTCCTGCAGGTCTTTCTCTTTCTCTGCGTGAGGACCCGAGGATTGGAATGCGTGGAGTCCCCCAGGGGAGACCCTAGGAGGCCTCTGGAGGCAGCGGCCGCGCCTGCGCAGTGGCCTGAGCTCCGAGCTGCCGCGCCCTCTGACCGCTCGGCCCGCGCCGGTTGCCTGCGGGAGGCGGAGAGAGGAGGAGGGTCCCAGGTATGTGTTACAACAACCTGTGGGCTGCTACTTAACAGCGCTTGTCATCTTGTCGGTTTTGTCCACCTGCCAAGCCCGTTTCCACCGAGCGCTCCGGAGTGGGCGGCTGCGAGGCGCCCATCTGCGGCTGATAACAGACGGCCTTGCGTGAAGCGCGGGGAGCTAAGAAGCTTTTCTTTGCTGTTGTGGAGAGACCTCTGGCTCCAGGCACTACTCTCGGAGGGCAGCGGAGATACTGTCAATTACAAACCTGTCCTTCAAGCCTCAGGGCTGGGTTGTGGCGGGCTCTGTCTGCCATGGATATTTGTGCACATCTGGGAGAAGGCTCGGTGCGGGAGCCAGGTGGGGTTTGCCTCTGGGTGGGCCTGGTTCTTCCCCTTTTCCCTTGCCTCAGCATAAGGTAATCTGCCAAGAAGACAGCACCCTAGGGGACAGTTGTGTCCTATGGAGTTGGTCCTATTTAAGAGGAATGGTCTTTCGATCCACCATATTAGTATGTCGATCCCAACCGTGAATACCCTTCACAATCTTATTCCAGAGGTTCCCACACTTGTGGGGTTCACAGCATCCTTAGTCTCCCAGTGGTTTCTCATGGTGCCACTGGCCAATAGAAAGAGCAGTTCCTTTTTTTTTTTTTTTTTTTATGAATTTTTGGTATAAGGCTACAAAATCTTTAAAGTCTTAACTCCCTGGCTACCTAGTAACTATTCAAAAAAAAAAATAAAAAAACTTAAACTGAAAGGAAAACTTTCTTTCTTTCTTGAACAATCATAAAATTACTTACTAATGGGCTGTGTGCACTGCATAACTTCTCAAAGCATGGATACCACCTCCTTTGCTTTTTGTTTCTCCTTGATTTTTGTGCAGTACTTTTTTTTTTTTTTTTTTTTTTTTTTTTTTGGTGCTGGGGATTGAACGCAGGGCCTTGTGTTTGCTAGGCAAGCACTCTACCAACTGAGCTCTATCTCCAGCCCTACTTGCTTCTTATCACAGTAAACCCTCCCTCAAAAAGGCATGACCTCAGAGGAAATCATGTTGAAAGTCTATCTTGAGCTAGTCATTTACTCAGTGTATGGCAGATATTAACTATCTCTGTGTTTCCCTCCAAAAATGAAGTTGATGAAGTTCTTCAGGTTGTTGGAAGTAGGTGAGCTAGGAGCTGGGTTGGAGGCAAAAAATGGAGAGAGAAAAGCCTCTGAGATTAACCCATGTATTTAACTTCTTGGGACACTGCTTAGGTTATATTCTTTCCCTAGAGAGGCATTTCTAGACTGTCATGAGCCTGAGGTCTTTCCTAGGAGTGTTGAAGTCAGTGCAGAATAGGATACAACACCTCCATGGGCTGGAGTCCTGGACCCATAGAGTCATGTCTGGTGCCCTTTGTCACCTCTCTTCCAACTATTCCCAGATCTGTTACTCCTGCCCTCCTTGTTCCACAAATTTGTATTGTGGTCTTCTTGCATGAGCAGTGGAGCTCCTTCATAAGGATGGTGATAAAATGCAGGATCCAGGAGTGAGATGCCCATCACCTGTGCCACTTTGGAAAATAGCTGACCTCAGTGTTTCGAATGCTACACCTGTAAAATGGGTTTAATAAAATGAGACATCCTACTGGTTTGTTATGAGATTGAAATGACCTAATGGAGATTAGAACAATGTTTGCCATGATTCTGTCATGATATGACAGGCCATGGTCTCTGCTTCTACCTTGTTTACAGTCCAGGGGAGAAGAAAAAGATCAAATAGGTATTTGGCTAAACAGCTAATCTGTTACATATCTGGTGTATGTTAAAGAGAACTGTGTATTCCATGTGAGTATATAACATGGAGATACAATGTAAATGTCTCAGAATTTTTCCCAGAGTAAAAAACATTTAAGTCATGACTGAAAAGAGGACTGGGAGTGGACGAGGCTAAGACCACCAGGTGGAGGAGGTATGAAAAAATGTTCCAGAACTAAGCTGGTGGCAAGGACCCTGATACTCTGGCTGGCATCAGGAGCAGGCACAGAGAGTTAGACAGGGGTGAGTTCACACAGGGCCTAAAGACTCTTTGTTAAGGAATTTTAATTTTTGTCCAAGGGTGATGGAAAGTCACCAAAGGATTCTGAGCAGAGGAATGGTGTAACTTTATGTATTATAAAAACCACTGGGGCTGCTAGCTGAAAAACTGATTCCAGCAGGAAAGCAGGAAAACAGAAAGATCAGTTAGGATCTATCTGTCAATTGTCTGGCAGCAGTACACAAGAGGATGGGTTCCAGAGGTGATTAGGAGGAGCGTGGGTATGCTGGACTGGCTGCAAAGAAAGAGAGAGAAAAGAGGTAAATTCCCAGGAGTCTACCCAGAGACGGGGTGGAAGGAAGGTGGGGCACAGTGGAAAGGCCAGGGGACCTGGAGGAGGAGGAGGACTGTCCATGAAGGGCACTCTTTAGTGCAACAAGGAGCAGATGATCCACGTTCAGCAAATACTTCTCAGATAGTCGCAACCAAACAGGATTTTTGTGTTTTCTTCTGAAATATCCAGATTACTATCCCAAGCCTTCACTTTATTCTGCACAAAGTCCAGAGCATGAGGGATGCAGGAAGGAGACCTCCACTGTGGCTAAGAACCCACTGCGACTTTAGAATCTTCCATTGACCCTAAGACACATTTAGAGTGATTAGAAATAAAGTTCATGACTTTGCTGTCCACAAGCAGGCCTGGCTGGACTCTCTCTCAGTTTCCTTCTCCCTCTCTCTGTAGCCATCTTTCTTTCTGGCATTGAAGGGGAAAGAAAAGTTTTTGATATTAATTAAGTTACATGGCAATTTCCTCCCCCTAATTAAAGTGGAACCTTTTCACAGGACACTTTGAAGTGCCGCTCTGTGAATATAAGAAACTTTTCATCCTCTGCCAGAGCTCTGTAGTGTCTCTTCATATTGTTCACTTCAGTCAGAATAAAACTCTTTCTGATAATGAAGGGAAGAGCATTTAACTTTGTCCAGCCATCACACAGTCAAGTTGGCCAGGAGAGGGGTGTGGGAGAGCCGTCTGGAGCATTGGGCCCAGTGGGGGACCTGGGGCTGGGCCTCAGGTATGTATGGGAAGGGACCTGCAGGGCGGCTGGGCTGGAGGGTGGATGAAGGAGACAGAACTGGGGATGGAAGGGGTGCCAGGGCACTTGCTTAGGGAAACTGGGGGAGCAGCAGCACCAAGGACTTGTCACTGGGCTTTGATTGCTTCTATGAAAGGTGTAGTGATTAGATTATGGGTCTTTTCCTTTTAATTTCCAAAGGACTGCTCCTGTGATTTGTTTGGGCTCTGAAGGCCCCCTGAGATTCTCAGAGATGAAACAGTGGCAATAACATAAGGAGAAAAGAAAAAGTGAGAAAATGGAATGGAGGTGGCAGAGAGGGAGCGAATGGAGACAGGAAAGATGCAGCCCCTCACTCTGAAAAGACTTGGTCAGGGAGACTTTTGGCTTTTCAAATCCTGCTGGTCCCTCTGATTTATTCTTTCCCTCCCTCCAAATTTTCCTTTTCCAACCCCTCTAAGTGCCGTCAAGGTAGGGAAAGAAAGAGTCTTGTCCCCTCTCTGCCCAGAAACCAATTTCTTATGAAAACACCCCAGGGAGAAAGCAGAGGCCACTGGTTTTTATCTGTGAATCTTACGGCAAATGTTTTCCCTGTCAGTATCGACGGCCAGGAAAACACATATCACCGACGGAACCTGCAACAGCCCCCGTGTGCCTGCCTCCTCCCCACCAAGATGCCATCAGTCCAGAGTGTCAGACGCTTTAATTGGATTATTGCCATTTCTCCAGCTGTCTCAAAGTGTCTCCCAAATAGCTCCAAAGCCCAGATAAAGGCAAACGGGAGAGGCCGAACTTCTTCAGGAGGTATGTGAAGGATGTGGAGATGGAGGGCAGTTCCCTTCCTCTGGTTTCCCTTGGCAGCTCAGATCAAGGAGTCAGGGCAGGAGCAGGTCCCCAACAAGAGGCCCTGGCTTCTGACCTAGCTGGAAAATCCTGAGGATGGGGAGCCTTGCCTGTGGGAAACAGGCACTGAACTTAGACAGAAAAGGTGGTGCTGTAGAAGAGCCAGGAAGGTAGCCAGGGTTTCCCAAAGCCCTGCAGCTAAGCTCAACAACTTTAACAACTCCATAGTGGCATGATGACTCCTCCAGAATGCCAGGTGTTAGGCCAAGAAGAAAGAAGGAAGAAAGGAAGAAGGAAAATGGTCCCGGAACCTGAATTCTGGAGCTTCCAGCCTAGAGGGGAAATGGCTCTTCGTACAACTAACTGCAGTAGAAGGCTCCTAAGCCCAGTAAGTATAAGAGAAGCCAAATGCATGTTCTGGTGTCATCAAACTTGGTTCTGACAAGGAGAGAGGTTATAAAAGGCTCACAGAGACATGGTTTCAGCTGCCTGGATTCCATTTGGGCAGATGGAAGATGGCAAAGAAAGGATGTTCCAATAAGGGGTGATGTATGAGGAGGGGCATCACTTGGTGCAAGCTTGTCTGGGGTACTGGGACTAGGAAGGCAGAGCTGGAGCAGGGGAGGGTCCAGGGGAAGGGAGAGAGGGATGGAAGGGAGGTAGCGGCTACTCAGGGCCTTGTCTCCCAGGCTGAGGGGTGTGTGCATTTTTCTTTTTCTTTTTGTGTCATGGGGATCCAGGGAAGACTTATGAGGTGTGGAGTGAGGGGATTAGAACTGTATTGTAGAGGAACAATTCTGTCCCCTTTTGACACATATTCCCTAATCCTTCATCCCTGCCACACAGCTTGCCATCAAAAGAGTGAGGAATGTTTAAATATACTTTAAGGCATAGCCAAAGAGAAATCCGGAGCCATGGCACCCGCTTCCCCTTCCCCTACCTGCTGAACCTGGCCTCTACTGGTCTATAGCTGCTCTGTGAATAAGCTCTGTGCAGAGCTCCTAGAGAGCTAAGCACAGAAGGCAAAGTCGCTGTCCTACAGACTGGGTCAAGCACCATCCCCATCCCTGACCATGCTGACTTTGACTAGCGGTTACAAAAACGTCATCAAATGTGCAGATATTGTGGGATTGGCAGGAAAAGGGTGATGAGGGTCAGAGAGGGATAGGCTTGACCTGGGAAGGGTTAACCAGAAAGCAGGGATTCGGGATGGTGATCTCATAGGTAGTGTAAAACTAGACAGCAGGAAATAAAAAGGAGAATGGTTCAGGACGACTCATCAAGGCAGAGGACAGCAAGTATGACATGGGGAAAGGCACTGTGTGTTGGGGAGCTCGGGGAGGCTGCACATGTTGTAACAGGACTTGAACTTGAGGTGCCTGTCAGTGGGGTTGTGAATTCCAGCTGGGGAGACACTGGAAGGTAGTCCTCTGGAGCTCTTCCTCTGAAGCCTCCATCAGTAGTGCAATCAGGTTCCCCTTACTCTGATGGGGATACAGCCATGCAGGATGGATGACAGTGGACCCCTAGTCAGTAGGTCTGGAGAAGTCATTGCATCTCCCTGAGACTAGCAAGCACAGGAAAGCTGCTCAAACAGGGCAGGTGACCCCGCCAGACTAACTAGAGATAGCATATGTATATATCTATTCTGTAAGACCCTAGGCCCAAGGCCCATACAATAACCTGAACTCTTTGCACTTTGGCAATGAATTTGTGCTGGTAAGCTGAGACTAGAATAGGTTTTTAGATATATTCTGAATACCTGAAAATTTCCCTTCCTGACATGGCTTCATGGAAAGAGTACTTTCTTGATGAAGATGACAAAGTCCACACTGGATTAGCAACTGGGTAAGAAAGTTAGCTTAGCAACTATTTTGTGCTTTACCATTTGTATAAAGAGCCATCTGCATACCATTTAATGTTCAAAGAACCCCTATAAAAACTCCAGGAGAGATTTTAGTATCCTCATCTTATAGATGATGAAACTGAAGCTCAGAGCGTTTAATTTGCCCCAAATCCCACAATACCTAATTTTAAAGGAAACACTCACTCTTTTCTTGTAAGGCTAAATCAGGTGTATTTTCGGTCACAGATGCAGTCCTACGGAATACCAATTCCTCTCCGTCAGAACAAAGTAGGGTTCACGGCTACTAGGATCCAACACCTGATTCTTATTTCAGGGCTTCCTAAGGGTTGGGTCTTTAGCGCTGATGAAAGCCAGATTCCAGCCGCCAGCCATAGGAGACACCTGCAGGTGTTCCAGCCAATCCAGAGACCTAGAAAGAAAACCCAAGCATTCTTAACCTTTAAAAAGATCTTAGCCTGTGGACAGATAAATTAACTCCAGGGCTCTGGGGAGATTAAACCTTATTTTATGGTTTGCTTGTTAAAAACGCATAACTCCAAATCTCACCAGAGATTGCAATTAAGATAGCACGAGGCTGAAGCTATATGAGAAGTATTATTTACTCTTGGCTCCCTGCAAAGTCCAAAACGACAATGGGCTTTTCCATTTCGTAACCTGCGGTCGATCTGAAGCCACCTGCCTTTGTACCTAAAATGCTTTAGGACTCATGCTTCCCCTCTCCCAGCATAGCTGCTGCCACAGTTCCGTTATCCTTTGTTGCTGCCCAAAGTAACCATAAAAACCCAAAGTTAAAGCAAAGTTTCCAGGGCGCTAATGTTCAAGAGACACCAAGAACATTTTTTGCCATCTGTTCCTCTCCTGTTCCCACCTGAGGGGCCCTTTTTCTTTGTTCCCCCTTGAATATCTGAATTGTACTGGCCCCCAAATAGCTCCCTGATTTCTAGCAAAATTCAAAGAAGAGCCAGGTCACCCTGCAGCAGACTGATCTTGCTAAAATGTGCCCAAGAAGAGCTGGGGGTGTAGCTCAGTGGTAGCACTTGCTTAGCAGCCTCTGAGGCCCTAGGTTCCATCCTCAGCACTTCAAAAAAAAAAAAAAAAAAAAGTGCCCAGAAGAGAACCCTATGAGCCTTCTCAACCATCTCTAAGAGATTGTACGTAGACAGCCATGTGAGTTTTCTTTCCTAAAGTTCTATGAAAAATTGGTTACTTTGTTTACTCAATAATTGTCACCAGTTACTATTTAGATTACTCTTTCTGGGGTCCTCATTTCCTCTCATGATCAATGGTTCGTTTCTTCCATTCTATAATGTACAGAAAGGGCACAGAAGGAGTGAGAGCTGTCTCTGTGTGACTCCATCCTGGGCCCTGTGGTGTAGGGAGCTATCATTTCTATCTGAAGACTCACCTGGGACATTTAATATTCAAATTCCAGATTCTGTGCAAGAGCTGTTCTACCAGGCGATTCATACACAGAGATGCATTTGGTACTGAAAACAGCAGTGAACTAGGAGTTAGGAGAACTGTGTTTTGGTCTCGTCTTTACTATATGCTGTGTGTTTGATCTTGATCTAGACACAGTCTTGATGCTTGTTAAATTCCTCCTTGTAAAAGAAGGGGCAACTATGATGAGTTGTGTCAGGCATGTTCTACTGGCTTTGTAAACATAGACCTACAAAGCAGCCTCAAGGACACCCAATTAGTTAAAGGCAGGGCCAAATTCAAATCAAGATTGTCTGGACTCATGAGCCCAGACTACTCACCTTGTGTGACGTTCCTTCTCTAGGTGGGCACTCTCAGCTCTGCTTTCTTGCAAGAGTTTCTCATAGCCAAGGAAAAAAACAACCTCACGTTACATGAGAAGTAGATCTTCCATTCCAACTTGCTCCATCTCTGTGTTGGGTTAATCCCCCAACTTCTGGATGACACAAAGACTCTGGACCCGCCCTACGTTTTTTTATTTTTCCTTCTCTGGTGATTATCTGGGGCTGATTTGGCCAAACTTCTAAGTCTGTTGCCTAGCGAGCCCCAGCACATCTGGAGTCCTGCTGTTGTCTCAATTGCACAGCTGTCTACAGCAAAGACGCAGTCATCAGAAAGCTGCTGCCCAATGGAAATCCAGAGAGCAATCTTTATATGGATCAGCTCTTTATACCTTTGTGTGGATTTCGCTTCTCACTCACAAAGACAACGGAGCGAGTTAGCAGAGTTCATACTGAGATGTGAGTGGCTTTATAACCAGCATGAGGAAGATTTCCACAGAAAAACCTCTTCTTTCCTGGTGACAGACCTGAATTTTTGCTAAGGGGGGAAGAAAAGCTCTCTCTTCGAGAGCATTTGTGTGGACCCAAGTGCTTTGAAATGGAGAAAAGCTAGAAGATTCCTCTGAGGCAAAGAGATACCACCAAATAGTGCAGGCCCCAAATTTAGGTTTTGCAGACCCACACAATAAAAAGTTTCCAAAAGCTTAAGGAGGCAGAGCCAATTTGAAGCTTTTCTTTTATTTCATGCAACAGGGTAGAGGATATTGTTTTGGGGGTGGGTAAGATTGAAACCTGCAGTGAAAGTAAATGAAAAACCAAAATCTCTGCTGGAGGTGTAGATAAAATCCAGAAAATAAAAAAAGAAAGCAAAACTGACCAGTCTTATTTAGCTCCCCAAGGAGAGAAGTGCTGGGGAAAAGAAGAAAGTGACAACAGTAAGCCCTGTTATCTTGTAGTCTATTAATCAGGCGTCTCCATAGCTGACACTCTTCAGGACAAAGGCCATTGATGTTCAAAATGGCGACACGGACACTGCAGGGGCCTGAAGTGGCTTCTGCATCCACAAAGATCAATGAAATTATACTCAATATGGAACCTCGGAATGTCAAAACTGGATGAGACCTGAGAAGTCTTCTGGTCCCACCCCCTCATTTTGCAGTTGAGGAAACTGAGGCCCAGAGGTCACGAGGTTTGTTGGTGCAGAACTGGGAAAAAGACCTCTTTATCCTCTGGATTCCAAATATTGTTTCCTGCCCCACCATGTTAACAACCAAACTCCATTATTAGAATTGTTTGACTGCGGCTAATCTGTGATAATAATGGGGGTGCTTTTATTTCCTATATTTACTCA
Source organism: Glaucomys volans (assembly GCA_020662805.1). NCBI lineage: Eukaryota > Metazoa > Chordata > Mammalia > Rodentia > Sciuridae > Glaucomys > Glaucomys volans. Next base: position 87,899 of record JAJEJO010053345.1, on the reverse strand, counting down.
CTGAGTAGGGTTTGTCAGTGATTTTTAATATATCAATTGTATCAGCAGTTTCATCCCTCTGTGTTTGGTGTGTCCATAGTTAACTGTGATCCCAACGTGTGGTTCTCTTCATGTGAAGGCCCAAAATGGTGAGCCAGTGAGCTGGCTCACTGGTGAGCCCCTCCCTCCCAGAGTACTGTCAATGACCTCATTTATTAATTTTACCTTCCTCCCAGTTTAGAAACCTGGACACACTAGAGCTTTTCACATTAGCTGTCAGTGTTGTCATGCACACTTGTATCAATAATCCTGAGCTCTGACAACTTTCTTTATTTTTAGACCTAAGTCCTATTTTATAATATAAATATCACACTCTAGGCAGGGCACGGAAAGCAATTATTGCACTTCCCAGGCGAGGTGGATTTCTTGGCCTTGACTCTTCAAGGCAGCACCTGAGATGTGCTCTAATCACTCAGAGACACTGGGGCAGAAGATTATTATACTATTAGATAGTACAGGGAAAAGAAGCCACCTGTTCCACTGGCAGATCGCCAAGTCCTTCCCTCCAGATAGAAAAGTGAAGGTGGGTCTGGTGGTAAGTGCATGAGAGGGTAAGTGCATTGTGCTATAGGGCCCTTAGCAAGGGAATCCATCCCAGGCGAGGAAAGCAGGGCAGTCCTGCTGTGCTTTGCAATTTCCAAATGTCTTTTATTTACATTGTTACACAATGGCATTTTGGATTTTTATGCACAAGTTACAATATTGGATGAAGTCTTCCCTGGTGAATTTTCAGGTCTCCCATTGTACAGGTAAGGAAACTGAGGATTGGGGAGGAGAGGAAACTGTATTCAAATTCAAATCTTCCATACTCTCCCCTACCATCACAGTACTCATTTAATGTAGATTTCCTTACACACCCCAGCTAATTAGTTCAGGCAAAAAGGAGGTACGGAGTTTCATTCATTGGTTCCACACTTGTTTGATTAATATCAATAGAGTGTCAGTGATGTAAGGCATCATGCCAGGCTCAGAAGTACAGCAATCACTAACTTAGTAGGCTCAGAGGAGAATTTTCTATGATTATGGGCGATTATGCATTCCAGGTGAGCAACTAAGAAAAATCTTTCAGAGAAGAGGCCAGAAGGAGACTCCCAGTCAGAGTTTCCAGTCTGCCTTAGCAAGACAGCCCCAGTGCTGTCTGCCCTTTGCCTCCCATCTGCCCTTCTTGCCCAGCTGTCCCACTCAGAGCTTCACACAGCCTGTCTCAGGAAGAGCCACCAGATAAGCCATGCACACATTACACAGTGCTTGTGCACACAAGGTACCACACTGCCCTGATTGGTACTGTCCCCCCACATCTCCCTTAGCATTCATCACACTCTTGTCCACAAAACTCTCGTTCCCTCCTCCCAGGTCCTGGTCTGCTAAGGCTGCACCTAGGGTTGGTGCTTGTTGCCCCTGAGCCACAGACATCCCAGAACATCTGCTTGCCCCCGGGGCTAATGTACTTGGTGCCTCCCACAAGTCCCCAGCCCCTTCTCCCTGCACACTCAGCAATCGCTCCAACCTCTGTGTCACACTTTCCTGGAACTCCCTCTGACAAGTTTATCAAGTTGAGAGATGACACTGTCAATGCACATATAAAAAAAGAAAGAAAGGACAGAAAAACAAAGAAAAAAGAAAAAGAAGGGAGAGAGGAGAAAAAAATTCCAGGAGCCTCCAGTGGTGCTACAAGGACACATTCTCACACTTCCAAGGTCACAGGCAGGCTGGGAGAGGCATCCTCATTCTTCACCATCACTTGATTCTTAAGTGCGCCTCCCTCCAGGGCGCCTGGTGTGGCTCCCTGTGCATGCTTGGGGTGGGGGAGCATCATCACACTTACTTCTGTAGGAGATTGCTTGCTAAGACAATGGCTGAGCTGATAATGCCAGCAAAGGCATGACACCAGGGACCTCTCACAATTTTAAGACCCAATCAACTTTAAAATATTACCATCTAAGGCGGATTTGAGCACGGGCTATAGCAAACAATTGATCCTGGTATATTTACTGAGAATATGGGCACTCTGCTGAAATATTAATCTAGCAAGCAGATGCGGAGGGGACTGGAAAGAGGCTGAGAAGCATGAGACTGCCCAAGTTCTTCCTAAAAGTCCCAGGTGTACTTAGGGAAGTGAAGATGCTATTTTATTTTGTGTGTGTGTGCGTGCACACCTACGCTTGTGTGGATGTGTATTTTCTATCTGCCTAGATTCTGTTCTTTATAACATCCCAAGAGTCACCAAAACAGAAGGAACTTGTGAAGTGGCCTGACTCCTTTGCATAAACCTCTCCCCGACTCTGCTCCTCACCTAGGTCCTGAATATTCCTCACTGGTAGCATAGCACCTCCATTCCTCGGAACATGTCTCCCTCCTAATCTCCACTCCTCCCTCCATCAAACTGTCATGTCACCCCCTTGAGGTTCTGCAATCTCAGTTCAAAAAGCATGGCCTGGACTCAGGACATCCAGAATGAGGGGCCAGGCCCTCATGATAATGAGGCAGTTGGAGGTGGGAGATGAGATGAAGGAAGAAAAGAAGCCACATACAATATAGAGCAATTAGTCCAGCACACGTGCCCAACAGAATAATACCAATCCCCTGTCTCTCCTGGCCATGGAGGCATCTATAATAGGACAGAGAGGTTGCCTCCAATATGGGCTTTGCAACCAGGTTAAAAAAAAGGGCAAAGAACAGCCTCTTTCCTGTCAGAGCTAATTGCCAACTGTTTATAGGATAGTAGAGGGAGGGCCAGCCCTGTGGAAGGCTAAGAAATTCCTGTCATCAACAACAGGGCCATGGTCAGAGGAGCAAGGTAAAACCCAAAAGTCTGGGTGGACTAGACTTCTGCAGATTCTGTGCCTAGGGCTCAGGGTAGGAGGCAAACACTGTCTTTTGTGAAAAGGTCTCCCAGAGAAAATTCTGTTCATCTTCCCAGCAGGACCACAAGCCTCCCTCCAGTTAAAAGCACCACTTCCTTTTTAAAGATCTACGAGGTATAGTCACATGCTGCATGATGATGATGATTTGGTCAGTGATGGGCTGTGTATGTGATGATGGTCCCGTGAGGTTGTAGCCATCTTAATTTGTGTATGTACACTCTGCGCTATTCACACAATGATGAAATCACCTAATGATCATTCGTCAAATGTTTCCCCTGGGTGGCATGATGCATGACTGTACCAGCATCCATGATTTCATGTTTGTTTTGGTGACATTGACCCACTGGTTCCTGAAAGCTGCTGCATGTTGCTCTCACATCTCTGTGACTTTGTCTTTACCTTTGTCTAGGATGTCTGGCTTTGTGAAGGATGTCTCTGCAGCCTCTGGTTCAGTTCCAAGGATACCCGCTGTGCCAAGCTTTGCCCAACCTTTCTTAGGCTGAGCTCCTCATCTCCACTGCTTGCTTTCCCATTGCATATTGTGTGGATTTTTGCTACACTAATCGTCACCTTGGGTTAGAACTTTGTCTACTTCTTCCGTGGGCAGGGACCTTCTTTATCTACACCCCAGTCCCTTGGATAGTGTCTAACAAGGATTTGGTGTTCAAAACATGCTAGATATATAGAGCCCAGCCCCTCATATTCCTTTGGTCATTTTCAGTAAGAAATATTTTCTTCTGAGCTAAATCAATTAACCCATCAATCAATATTGGGTCAAGGAATAAAATATTAACTTGATAGGAGGAATAAGTTCAAAAGATCTATTGTACACCATGGTGACCATAATTCATAATAATATATCATGTACTTGAAAATTGCTAAGATTTTAGATTGTAAGTTTTCTTAATACACACATACATACAAAATATGTGAGATAATGCATGTTAGCTTCATTTAGCCTTTCCACAATTTCTACATATATCAAAACATCATACTATACACCACCAATACATATCATTTTGTCAATTAAAGATCAGTAAAACATGATTGACATGAACCCTTTGAAATTGTTAAATATTCAACCACTCTAGACCTCCAAAACTGTAATTTCTTATGATCCAACCTGATCTATGATACAGAATCATTCCCAGGAAAGAAAGAAATGAGAGGAAGCAAGCACTCATAGAGCACCAACTGTGTACCAGGTACTTTACAAATATAATCTCATTGAGTTTAATCTTTACTTAATTCAGGTTCAGAAAAAAAAATAAACATGAAAGAAATAAAATGTCCAGAGTTAAGATGGCTGCTATGGTGAGGTAGGATAGGAGAAGAGAATTGGTTGGCCGATGAAGTTTCCTTGGAGTTAGATGACCCCCCCTTTCTCCAGTGGCCCCCTCACTCTGCTTACTTCCCCATGTCATGTGCCTTCCTTGCTCTTAATTTGCCTGTCTGCTTCTACCCTACACTCTGGTCAGGTCCCTCAAGGACAGGGTCATGTCCTGTTCCTCTCTGTATCCCTCTGCCCAGAGCACTCTCTAGCAAAATTCTATACTCAAACGTTTGCTGATGAAGACATTCAGGAAATACTAAGAGTTTCAACAGTGAACTCAAGGATTTCTCAGAGTCTGACGCACACAGGATCTGCAGCTTCCCCACCAGGGAACCTACTGTGACTCAGGAGCAGAGGACCCAATACACAGCCCTTTTGCCTTTCCTGTTTCTTCCCTGGTCAGCACAGTTCTTACACGCACCCTGATGTCATTCCACACTGTACAGCTGCGTGTCATTGGGAACATGCAGGGCATACTCGTAACAGCAGCTAGCATGTACTGGCACTCAAGTTGGCATTATCACCACCATTTTATATGCCTCACCAAGATGATAAGCTAGAACTCTAGGTGTTTCTGATTCTAAAATTCATCCTGATAATTATTGAGCTTTAATCAGTACAAAACCTAGATCTTGGATGGCCCCAATTTCCTAGAGTGTCCAGAAGTCAACAGGTTTATCTGGAGTCGCTGGTGGCCTCGGAAGCCTCAGCACCAGAAGTGAACACATGAGTCTTTCCTGGTTTTGATGCCCTGTCCCCCACCTCACAGCCATGGGGATGAGTCAGGCAGACATTTGAGCAGTCCTGGCCCCTCACCAAGCCCAGCCTTGTGCCAGGTCTTAGAGCCTTTCATTCATCATCCTCTATGAGGAATTAACTCATTGGGGTTGATTTATGGAGATAGGCAGGCGCCTCTGCCAACAGAGCCTATGTCTTGGTGTCTAGCCCCTCCCTGTCCCTGAAGAGCCCCCACTAACATTAAAGCCCCCCTGGAATCTAGGAGCTCACCCACTCATTGCAGACTTAAGCCCATGCCCTCCTGACCCCCGGGATTGTGTTTTTTCTTCTTAATCTTTAAGGAGGCGTATCTCCAAGGGGAAGGCAGTTTCACAAAGAGGAGAAGGAGGTGGAAGAAGAACAAACCCTGCATATGCTGAGAGCTCTATTCCACACTTTGAATGACAGTGAAGACACATCTTGTCAAATTACTGCTTCAGTCAAACACAGCACCTTTACCAACGTTGACAACAGAATGATTTCACTTAAAAAAAAAAAGTGAGAGAAGGGGGAAATTAAACTTTGGGCTATTAACAAGGATCCCATTTCACTGAGTGAACACAGGTTCCCATGTGCTCTCATTGGGTCTTCCAAATACTTTGCTGTTTGCAGCTGTGAGAAAGGTCCAAGTTCTGCTTATGTCCAAACGACTCTTCTAGCTGGAAGGAGAGCCCCCGGGAGGAAAGGACTAAGTCAGCCAGCAGGCACTACGGGATGCCAGTAGAATGGTCCCGTGTGGTGCACCCCCACCCTGTCCCCAGCTCTCTTCTGACTTCCCAGTCATGCTGCCTCTTTCCTAATTCCAGGCTGGGTGCATAGCTCTCTTTGCCCATGGATGGTGGTCATCATCCAGGCAAAGTCGTGGGCATGTTCTTTCAAGACGTCAGTGCTGCTATGGGAGTGGAGACTCAAAACCCAGAGGTTAGGTCAAGGTCGGACCCTGACAAGAGTGAGTGCATTGTCAAAGCTAGTATGAATGAAAGAATGGAGGAGGTTGGCTGGAAGCAGAACAGACAAGGATGAACAGCAAATGTTTTGTTTCACTATAGGTGAGCTGGAGAGCCCGTGGAGGAAGGAGAAATCCACGCTCGGCGCTGGCAGCCTGGGATGAAGAAGATAGGGTGAGGGGACTGAAGTGCACAGCAGCTCCATGTGCAGGAACAACATTGCGATAAAATGCTATTTAAAAGTGTCATGGGCCCTGATCCCAGGGGTGTGCCTTTGGTAGACTGAAGAGGGGTCCCAGAGCCTTCTACCAGCCATGCCGTTCAGCCCAGGAAGAAGTAGCTCTTGCCTCACTGAAATGTTTATAATAATGATCACAACTGATTCCACCAGACCCATCGGCCTGGTTTTTACTTTTGGCCTCATACAAACTCTTATTTCTACATGCTGTTAATCTATGTCTTACCAGTCTGAATTCTGACCCCTGATCCATTCCTGACTTTATGTTTTTGACTTGATTTATGATTTCTTGTCTGCATACACCTTCTAGTAACTTTCAGCTCCAGACTACAAATCAGCACTTCTGATTGAAGGTTCAATACTATTCTAGCAATTTTGTCCTTTCCACTGCTCTGGGCCCAAAATGATTCTTCTGATTCCCAAGGGAAGTGAAAGCCTTATGATAACAGTCCCTGGAAAATATACCATCTTAACAAATCCAAGTTCACCATCAAGTACTCATTATCTTACAATTGTGGACATTGAGGTTTGGGGGAGACTTCAAAATCATCTAATTTGATGCTTCTCCCATTTGGTATGCAAATTTAGTTTTATTAATTATTTCAAAATAATAAGGTTCCATTAATTAATTCTGCTAACACTTTACATGTGCCATCCCATTTACTCCTGATATCAGTTCTAAGAGGTAAATACTATTTTCTTCTTTTTATAGTTGAGGAAACAAGGCCCATGCTCTTTACCACCATCCCACCCTGACACCTGTTGCCATGGTTCCTAAAGCCTTTGCTTGGATGTCAGCCACAGAGAGGAATGCCTGTCCTCTTGGGACTTCCTACTCCATCTCTGGATAGCTCTGACTTGGAGAAAGTACCTCCTTACGCTGAACTGAATATCCTCTCCTTAGAATTTTTATCTATTGCCTCTGTTTTACACCTTAGTAAGACAGAACAGGTTTAGATCTCCCTGCCACATTATTGCTCCCTAGACACTATGTTCCATGTATTTTTCCTGAAATTTGCAAAATTTTCCCAAGTTCAACTTTTCCTCATAGGACTACTTTTGATAATACCTGATTGCTCCAATTTGCCTTCCATTATTGTAGCCTGGATAAGATCTCAATAATTGTATTGTAAAAACATATTACATATTTTTTTCTTTATTTTCTGGGTTACTACCATTTTTTTCTTTCTCTGTGTTAAACTTCACGGGCTAATCAAAAGACTTACATGACAAGATCTTTGCCCACAAGTGAAAAATTGGTTTTCTTGGATAAAAAAACAATAAGGCAGTATATTCAGTAAACTGTTTATTGTATGGAACTGACTGTAGATCTGATAGAAAATCCAGTAAGAAGGAGCGAAGCTGTCAGAAGCCATCAGGGAGGCTTCTGGAAGGTTTCTGCTTAGCCTGGGCCTTGGCCGTGGGAAGCCTGGGGAACAGCAGAACAGAGGCATCTGGGTGGTAAACTGCAGAGGTAAATCACAGATGCATGCTGAAGGTAAAGCTAGGAGTGGCTCTGTGTACAGTGATCTGGCCATGATGATGTGGAAGAGGGAAAGACAGAGATGACTGTGGAGGTGGGAATGCATCGAATATGGAGCTGAAGGATTTATATGTGTGATCATGGAATCAGTGAAAGAGAAGGAGGTTATTTTAAGGGCATTTCCTTCAGTCCAGCCTTTCCTATATCTCACTTTCACAGACCCAATATTTCTCTGCAGGGCACCTATGCTAATTTCTATCACCATTCCAATTTACCCCCAGCTGGCTCTTCTGTCTCTATCGATTTCAATCAGAGCTGGTTCCTTTTTCTTTGCCTTTGCCTGGGCCCCTCTTCACCGGGCAAGTGCTATGAATCCACAGTGAGGCTCATCATTTCCTCCCTGTATTCCTCAGATACCTGCCTGCCTCCTGCCTCAACTGCTCCCCATGACCCCTCCATGCACCTGCCAGATACTTCAGAAATCTGTCAGCACTTCCTGTTCAGCCTCCCCTCAGCTCTCCCTCATCTTCAGAATGAAGTTCACACTTCCTGCTCCCTTCCCAACCTCATTTCCGGCCACTCCCTCCGAACCCTGTGTTCAGCAGTACCAAAAACCCTTTAGTTGTTTCATCATTCCATGTTTTCTTTCACTTCTTGGCCTTTCTCAATCATTCTACATGGAGTGTCCTTCCACCCTTACTCATCTTGCAATAATATCCTTCAAGATTCAGTTTAGTGCAGCCTCTGGAGACATATTCTTGGTCTGCCCAAACTAAATTCTGTGACCTTCCACTTCTAGGTCATCGTGTGGCATTTCATGAGTGCTCAGTATACTGGATGTGAATGGACACCTGCCACACTAGGTAAAAAACAGTAAAACCGGTGCACCTATCTTATCTTTATTGGAAAACTACCAGAGACTCACGGGATCAAAGCTGGAGAAACATGCTTGAAAAATAAGCAGGAATCAAATGAAACACAGAAATTTGGCTGTAGGGACCACAGAAAAGGTCATGCTATAGATATAACCTGCTCTGTGGACAGCCATGACTGCAGGAATGGACTTGACCTCCAGAAGTTCCCACCATGGCAGAGGAAATTCTCACTCATGGAGAAACTTTAAATTCGGGGATCTCTATCTTCTAATTTCTCCAGGTCCCCTGCCTTCTTAACTGACATAATTAGAATCTTCTTTGAGACAGGGGGATGGATGAATTAAACCCTCCGAATCCTGAGGAGATACTCCTCACTACGAACTCTGAAAACCCAGGAAGCAAATCAGAGTGTGTAGCAACCATCCTCCTGACTCAGTGAAAGAAAGTGCAATGGAAAGCTGTCAGAGTATACAGTGAGAAGACGCCTAATAAATAATTTCCAGCATTTTTGTGACTGATAATAATTGCTCACTTAAGTGTCCTGAAGCTTTAATTTGGAAGCTCTATAATCAATGACGGTTTTTGCCTAGAGGTAGCAGAAGCCTGAGTGGTAGCACCCCTGTGTTGCCAGTCCCAGGAACTGAAGGAAGAGAGAGAAAAACCTTCCAGGTGTGCATATAAATGAAAATGGCAAGTGAAGGAAGGCTGGATCCAGATTCGCAGGTGAGCACAGGAAAAATTCTCTAGGAACTTTAAAGATGGGATCCAATTATGTGGACCTGGCTGCCTTTCTTCTGTATTCAGCTTCTCAACCCTTCAACTAATCTTCCAGGCAGCTATTCAAAGCTCCACTCGAAGCAGATTTCAGGGTTATGGGGTGTCTTAGTCAACTTTTGCATTGCTGTGACCAAAAGACCCAACAAGAACAACATAGAGGAGGAAAAATTTATTTGGGACTCACAGTTTCAGAGGTCTCAGTCTATAGATGGCCAACTCCATAGTTCTGGCCCAATCTGATGCAGAGCATCCTGGTGGAAGAGCATGATAGAGGAAAGTAGTTCAGAACACAACAATAAGAAAGCAGAGAGAGAGAAAGAGAGCTCTGCTCACCAGTGACAAAATATAAACCCCAAAAGCATGTCCCCAGTGACCTACCTTCTCTAGCCACACCTTACTCCCCTATTGTTATCACCCAGTTAATCCACATTAGTGAATTAATCTGCCAATTAATTTATAATTCTCATGATATAATCATTTCAATTCTGGATGTTCTTTATTTTTATTTTTTATTTTTTGGTACTAGGGATTGAACCCAGCAGCTCTTTACACTGAGCCACATCCCCAGAACTTTTTGTTTTTCATTTTGTGACAGGATCTTGCTAAGTTGCTTAGGGCCTCTCTAAGTTGCTAAGGCTAGCTTTGAACTTGTAATCCTCCCACCTCAGCCTCCAGAACCGCTGGTATTACAGGTGTATACCACTGCACTTGCCTGGATATTCTTGCATTGTCTCACACATGAGTTTTTGGGGACACCACATATCTAACCTATACCATGGGGTTTAACTTTTCCAAAAGAATCCTAATGCAAGATGATCCTTCCCATACAACTTCATTTGGCTCTTACACATGATTTGTAGTTCCTCTTCACTCACTGACCTTGGTTTCTGTCTGCCTCTAGATTCAAATGACGCCAAGTTTCCAACTTTGGATTAACTATCTCTCTCTCCACATCTCTTCAGTTCTTGTTGCCTGTCTTAGCTTTGACATGCCCATGACAGGTCTCCTCTCTACCAGGACATAAGTTCACCTCCCAGTATCTGGCATTCAACATAGTCCCTAAGTAAAACTGCTCTTTTCCAGTTAGAATGGTGCCCTGGCAAGTAGATTGCTCTCTCTCTCTGACCACCATATACCTTTGCATGTCTTGCCCTCACCTGAGGGTGTAAGACTACAATGACTGACCCAGAGCCCACTCAACCAGTTTAGCACCAAACCCAGAGTGGTGTTGACCAGTGAGTTTTTGAGAAGGGTCATTGCCATATCTTCTCCATAGGAGTAGTTTCACAGTGGACAGAGGAGGAGGTTACTTAAATGACATGATTTGGATCATACCAGAAAGTCTCTCCCTATCCTAAAATAACTCTCTCACACTTATGTGCAGTACCTAGAATTCCTCCTCTACCCATAGGGAGTCATGGTGCTATAAAAGAAAGGGCACAGGATCTGGAGTCAAAAGATCCACCACCTTTGACTCTTGACTCTGCCCTTTCTGTCTTTTTGATTCTGGGCCTCAGTTTATTATAGGAAGCAAATGCAAAATGGGTTGTAATGTTCTATAGACAGAAAGGTAACCATAATCCATAACAATTAATTGAACACTTTAAAATAACTAGACAGGGAGAGTTTGAAGGTTTCCAATGCATAGAAATGATATTTGAGGAGATGGAAATGCTAATTACTCTAACTGGGTCATGACAGGTTGTACAGATGTATTCAGTTACAATAATGTACCCCACAAATAAATACAAATATTACATTGCCCTGTGTACATGTATGAACGCACAGATGGTGTGACTCTACTTTGTGTACAACCAGTGAAACAATAGCTATACTCCATTTGTGTTCAATGAATCAATAAGTAAATAAAAAAAAAATAAAAAAGATAAATACAAATATTATATGTCAATTTTAAAAATGACATAAAAGGTTTTTGAAAATCCAAAAGCTCTGTTCACATATTAATATTTGTTGGTCTTCACTTATTCTTTTTACCTTGCAGAATCAAGTTTTAATTTCAAACACTATGAAGGGGTACAATTTTATGTATATTAACTAATATCCTGCAGCTTAAAAGCTGAAAATATATATCAGAGAAACTAGAGTGATAATCTTATAAAAATGTGGAAGCATATGAGATGAAGAAATGGTTGACCCTTTCCTCTGAGATTAAAAAATAAAACCTTTCACTACCCCTTTCTGTGTCCAATATCCAACAATGGTAAACTGAAGGTGTAGTGATTCACCCTCTTGTGCACAACTTCAGTTGATTTACTTATATAACAAAATCCCACAAGAACCTAATCATGCCAGGCTTTCTGCTGCTTTCTGGGAATGTGATAATGAGCACATATTCCTGCCCTCAGAGAGAAAATAGTTCATAGGCACAAACAGGCGCACATCAAGTCAGTTCCTGTTGTCAGCTTTTTCACTGCTGTGACCCAAAGACCTAACATGAACGATTAGAAGAGGAAAAGTTTATTTGGAGCTCATGGTTTCAGAGGTCTCAGTCCATTGACAGCCTACTCCATTGCTCTAGGTTGGATGTGAGGCAGATCTTCATGGTGGAAGTGTGGGGGAGAGGAAAGCAGCTCAGGATATGGCAACAAGGAAGTGGGGGAAGAACACTCAGCAGGGACAAAATATATGCCCCAAAGGCACATCCCAGTGAACTACCTCTTCCAGCCACACCCTACCTGCTTGTTACCTCCCAGTTAATCCATTCAAGTGGATTAATGCACCAATTAGTTTAAGGCTTTCATAACCCAATCATTTCACCTCTTCAAACCTTTCTTGCATTGCTCACATTTGCACTTTTTGGGGACACCTCATATCTAAACCATACAGCAGGGTAAGTAAGTACTCAGGCATGTAGATTACCAAGTGACACAAGAGCATATGCTAGTGCATAACCTGGACAACCCAGGCTAGAGAGGACTTTCTGAGGGAAGGCTGTTTAAGAGTTAGCCAGCAGGGCAGGCAGGGTAAAGGGTAGGAAAGGAGAAAAGAGTGTCCCAAATAGGCTAAATAGTACAGTGAGCATACGGACTGAAGTATAATTAATTCGAGAAACTGAAAGTGGTTCAGATGAGGCACAGAGGAGGGGAAAGAAAGGTGGGGAGGCAAATGGAATCTGCTAACAAGGATCCGGGTACCACAGGAAGAACTTTCTGGGTCACAGAAAGGTTTCATGAAGGAAACTGGCATTCACTATTGCATGACTCATAATGTGTTAACATAACTCTTGAATTAACTGATCCTCCTGCCCACCCACTAGACTGTGAGTTCCATGAGAGCTGGATAATGTCCTATTAATCACTGTATTCCAAGTGCCTGGCATATAGTAGGCACAATATTAATGTTAATGGAAATGAACAAAACTTATTGTCCCTTCTTCTTTACCTTCTGCAACCACTCTTGGAATAAATGGGCATGAAAATAGAAAGGTGAAATGAGAGTGCAGTAGAAGCCAGGAGGTGGCTTACTCTGCCTGTCAGCTGGCAACACCCCTTCTATTTTTGCTCCTCTGGGCCTACAGAACAGGAAAGCAGACTCAGACCTCTCAAGGAGATACTGAAACAAGGGCTGCTAGGTCATGAGGTCCTGGTCTCCCCAGCAGCATCTTGCCCCCACCCCCTTCTGTATTGTGGTGTCCTGAGGTCACCAGACTCACATCCTTTCCTGCAAGCACATGCTCCCTCCTAACACATCTCCTCTCCGCAGAGATTCCCAAAGCTACCACCCCATCTAGGAACCAGACTTTGCTCTTGAGGTGAAATCTACTCTCCATGCCAGAGTTAAAAGAATTCTATGAACATTTCTAGTGAGCCAGGACACCGAAAAGACATCTCATTCCAGAAGCTTTATTAACTAGTGTCCCTGAACTTGAGCGTGGATAGTGCTTGTATGATAATGCTCTGACTAAAGGTTTTCATGCTACAATAATCCAGTTTCATGTGAAGTTCTGATGCCCACAGCCTTGAACAGCAGGTGTCAGAACTAGGCAGGTCACTAGAAGTAAATGCTTCCAGGTCACATCTTAGGTCTACTCTTTTATGTCTGAAAAGTCAATATTTCATCTATTAATACAGAAGCCATGGTTAAATGGAGGAACCATCAAAACTGAAGCAAAATTGGCTCTCAGACTGCAGTTGTGCCCAGAGCCTCCTCTTTCTTAAAGTCTGACTTCTATTTATGCTACCCCTACCACTTTTATTCTAAAGGAAAATACTGGTCTAACACACATTCCTATTTTAATAAAAAGCTATTTCATTAGAAATACATCAAGCAATACTTTAATCTTGTGTATTCATCTCTGAAAATTACCCGCTTGTATACAACTCCTATTGATTTATTTATATAACAAATGTCCCGTAAGAACCTAATGTGTGTGCCAGGCTTTCTGCTGCTTGCCGGGGATACAGTAATGAACACATATTCACAGTAAGTAGCAACTTAAAAAACCCTAAAATGGCCGTCACCATTAGGTGACCTGAATTGCAGCCATTGTCTCTGGCAAATCTGACTAACTTTTAATGACCCTGCTTTGCGACCTTCATCCCTTTCTTGCTGTGGGTCTCTTCCTCCTTCTGCCCTCACCACTCATCATGCTTTACTTCCTGCCTCTCCTCCTTCACTCTCTGGTCTGTCTCTGTGTATGTTTCTTTGTGTTGCTCTGGGCTTTGCTAACATTTTGTTCCATCCCTTGATCTTCCTGCCTTTACTTTGTCCCCCTCTCTGTATCTATACCTTCCATGCCGGTGTTCCCCACCTCCTGGTCGCCCCTCCCTCCAAGGTAGAAAGCCATTAAAGCGGCTCCGCATGCCTTCTTCACACTGGCACATTGCTAGCGTTGACTCCTTGCCGCTCTCACTAGAAATAGCTTTTGCCTTTTGTTGCCAAATCAGAATCTTCTCAGCAGTGAAAATGTGGCTTATGAAAGCAAGTGCCTTGTAATTAAATAAATGGGTAATTTCAGTGTTTTTATTTTTATTTTTCTTCCCAAGGGATTTTCTTAGTAACAGGAAGGAAGAGATAGCAGTACTTTAATTCCTATTGATAGAGAAGAGAAAATAAGTTAGTCTATATTTAGGTTTTATTTGGGTATTTGTGATAATTAATAAGAAGAGAAGGAAACATCTGTCCTAGAAATGGAGAAGATGAGAAGGAATGGAGAAAAAAAAATTGGCAGCATCAGTTAAGACTGCTGGGAAAAGATAAGATTGGCAAAAATCCTGAGTTAGAGTTTGGGGAAGAGCTCGGAAAAATAAGAGTTTCATCAAACGTATCAGAGGACGGGGGTCCCAAGGAGGCTGGCCCGTGGACAAAGGAGAAGGTGATGCAACGTGACCATTTCAGACGGGACACGTGGAGGGGAGACGGAGCCAAGGGGACAACTGACTAGGAGTCAGGATGAGCCGCATCCAAGGATGGGTCTCACTGGGTGGGACGGAGACCAGCACAGGATCCTGGAACTGCGTGCAATCATCCTCCCAGACCTCTGAGACAGAAGTGGGATCACAGAGGCTGCACCTGCGTAAGAGCATCAAGAAAATGTGAGTCAAGTCTCAGCAGCCCAGGGGAGCTTCAGTGCACACTGAGGGGACAGAGGATGGCAATGCCAGCCCAGAGTTTATCTGATGGCACGAGGCTGACAGCCAGCCAGCCTGCTGGCTTGCTTCCTCATTTCCCCCTTCCTCTCTTTCTTCTGTCTCCTTCCTCCTTCCTCCTCTCCTCTTTTCTTTCCCCTGTTGACAAAAGAATCCCTTGGTCTATGACTTTGGAATATTTGGATTCAGTGCAATTCCAAATGTTCATAGATTTGAAATTATTCTAATTAGTCCTACTTGAAGGAAGCATTCCTATTAGTTAATGGTTGTTCAGAACACATAGTATCTTTACTAAAAAGATTGCCAGCTCTTTGGACAAACAGATGAACTGACATTTGTCTCTAGGAACAAGGGGTTAACCAATCTAAAATGAATTGAACCTCATATGTGTATGATGCAATTTTTCTTACTCAAAATGCTTTCATAACGTTTCCACATCACTATGAAATCCTTGGGTAGATACTCTGTTTCTTATAAAGCCACACTGCATTAAAACGTGAGACAGATAATGACCATTAGAAATCTGACAATTCTTTGATTATTCAAATTGTTTGCTAAACTGATACCATTAGGTTCTCCCATGAAGTGCTCTCCCTGCCATACTTTATGCCATGGCTTTGGCAGTGAAGTTCCTATCTAGCTAGTTATCTGACAACCCCATGCCTGGCAAGCAGTAAGGTGTTGACTTTGTTAAATATTTATCTTTCATACTCTTCCCTTTTATTATCTTCACAGAAGTACTGTGATGTCATGTGTAAATACTGACCCTGGAATCAGAGCAACCAAGTTCAAGTTCAGAGCCCACCCAATTTTACTTGCTGTATAATCTTGGACCAGTCATATAATCTCTCTGGGTCTCCGTTTCCAGTATTGTTGAAAAGAAGATTAAGATACCTACTTCACAGGGTTTCTGTGAGTATTACTTTACTAAGATAAAATCCTGGGCCTGGAGAATAGTAACTGTTCAATAAATTGCAAACATCATGGTTGCTGCTGTTGCCATAGCATTCAATACAGCTTTATACCCTATTAACTTATGTAACTATAAAACTTTTTATTATTGATTTTTATGGGGCATTATAAGAAATGTTTTTGTATCTCTTGGGATCTCTTTACTTGCAAGTAAGAGAAACCCAACCAAATAGCTTTTATTCATTCATTCAACAAATACTTATTGAACATATCTCTTTGCCAGCAACCATTTTAGTTGTTAAGGTGATAGTAGTGAAAAGACAAAGTCCCTAGTTTCACGAAGCTTACATTCTAGTAGAGAGACATAAAATATAAAGGATGAATAAGAAAAAAATACCAGATTTTGATAAGATACTTAAACAACTTTCCACATAGAACATTACTAAGGCATCAGAGATAACTTAGATTTGGGGGACAGAGCAAGCTTCTCCAAGGCATGTGGATGATGAAAAGAAACAAGTCATGCAAAGATTCTGGGCAGAGATGAGGAAATGCAAAAGCCTTAAGGCGGAGAACAAATCTGACAGCTTCGAGGAAAGAAGACTTAATTAAGGAAGACGATGAGCTGGAGAGATGGACAGGGGCCAGATCACAGAGTCCTGTGGACCATGATGAGAAGTCTCAATTTTATTGATTATTGTGGAAGTAATTGTAGGAAATTAAGCACAGGATGACATTATCTCATACCAATCCTTAAAAGAGGGCTCTATGTTCTGTGTGAAGATGAAGAATATATTATAGGTGGTCAGGAGTAAAATCAAGGAAACGGGTCAGGATACTGCTGTGGTAGACTAGGGTGGGAAGAAGGGGGATAGAAGGAAGTAGAGATATATTTTAGAGGTAGAACTAGCAGGATTTGGTGTTGGATCGCCCTTTAGGGGTGCAAGACAGGAATGAGTGTGAGGTTTCTGGCCTGAACAACTGAAGAATGCAATTGGTGGAGCCATTTTCTGAGATGGGGAAGCCTGGGTTGGGGAAGAGCCCAGAGGCCAGGGGAGGGTGAGTGCTGTGTTTGGCATGTCTGATCAAAAGGCCTTCCAGACAGCCAAAAGGTGTTGTTGGACAGGCAGTCAGATATATGAGCATAGAAGTCAGGGCTAGAGTTATAAATTTACAAGTCATCCAGCATGGATGGTATTTTAAGCCACAGACTCGATGAGATCACCAAGAGAGGAATAGATAAAAACAAGAAAATGGCTTGAGATTGAACCTCGGGGATCTCAAGATTTAGAAGTCAATTAGAAGAAGACAATGAAATAAAATGAAATCCATTAGCCCAATAAACAACCCAGTTTAGGCAAGAGTGGGGCTGACTTCAGGGACAAAAGTTCTCTAGGTTTACGATGCCATCAGGTCTCTGTCTGTCTTTCCCCACTGCTCTATGTTCTTGCTCACTCTCCTCCTGCCCCCTCAATCTTTCTGCCTATCCTATTTTTACCTGAGTCTCCACTTAGAATCTTCTGTTTGAAAGAAGCATAACCATGGGAAGCTCTGAATTCCATGTATGCAATGCCAGGGAAAGTCTGTCTTCCTCCCAGTCAGAGCTGGCAATATCCAAAAGGAAGATAATTAATTGGCTTGAATGGGGCCACAGGCCCATCCTTGGAATTAATCACAGGCCAGAGGCAGAGAGTAACAGAATTGATTCGTCCAGGCTAGTCATGTGCTCCTTGGAGTCCAGGATGAACTTTCTTACTAGAAAGGAATAGCACATTTGCAGTAGCTGATGAAATGATTGAGCTAGGCAGCCTTTTCAGTTTGACTGTATTTCCTAATTGTAAATTTGATGTGTCTGTCCCTATCTCCAAATATGGTATGATATGAAGGCTTGGGTTTCAATCATTCTTATTTGATATCCTTAATAAGTTTGCCCTTACCAAAACTGGGGATTAATGCACTTGACATTTATCATGGAAAATAAGGTGGCTCAGAGAGGGAAGGAAGAAAGAAAAAAGAAAGAGAAAGAGAGATGGAGAGAGGGAGGGAAGGAAGGAGGGAGGGAAGGAGGGAAGGAGGGAAGGAAGGAAGAAAGGAAGGAAGGAAGGAAGGAAGGAAGGAAGGAAGGAAGGAAGGAAG
>JAJEJO010053345.1:0-69899 GCA_020662805.1 Glaucomys volans | reverse complement strand
AAGGAAGGAAGGAAGGAAGGAAGGAAGGAAGGAAGGAAGGAAGGAAGGAAGGAAGGAAGGAAAGAAGGAAGGAATGAAGGAAGGAAGAAAAGAGGGAGGGAGAGAGGGAGGGAAATGGAAAGGGAAGGAAAGGAGAGAATTGGGAATATTCAGTAGACCCAGAGCCATCTGGTCTACACATCTAGTGATGTGTTCCTTGACAGGCCATGGTTGGAGCTAGGCCTCTAGGTCCAGAAAGTATTCCTTGTAGATCAGCATATCTCAGGGAGATTTCAATGATCACCCTGTCCTTTCTTCCCTGCCTACTCAGGGCTCTCCCTCTATAATACACTGAGCTAAGACCAGAGGCAGGGTCCAGCGGGCTCTTGCTGATTCTTCTGCAGTAGCTACCTTCCTACATACTCAGTAACTACTGTTTTGACTCTAGTCTGGCCCTGTTCACCCCACCTTTTTTAATTCACTGCACAGAAAAATAATGGAAGAATTTATTTCTAAGCCCACACACTTCATGGAACTAAGAAAAAGTGACAAACCAAATTTACTAATCAAAAAACAAACAGTGATGTGAATAGCACAGTCCATTAACAGTGACATAGCTGGCCTGTTGAAGATATACATTTCAGCCTCTGTGTTAATACATTTTGCTATAACCTTATAAAGGTTCTTATAAAAGAACCTCAGATCAGGAAATATAAACAACAGAAATTTATTTCTCACAATTCTAGAGGCCAAGAAGTCCAGGATCAAGGCCTTGATGGTGTCAGGTGCTCCTCATAGATGATACCTTCTGACTGAGTCCTCATAAGAAACAAGAAAACTCACTCAGGCCTCTTTTATAAGGATACTAATCCCATTTATGAGGCCCTGCCATCATGACTTAGTTACCCTCGAAGTTCCCAACTCTTAAATCAGCACATTGGAGATTAGGTTTCCACAGGTGAATGATGGGGGACACCAAGCATTCAAATCCCCTTTATGGCAACTGTGTGAGAGGGCAGGTTCAGGGGCATTCCAGAGGCTGTCGCTGCAGTGCACCCGGTTGCAATCTGCAATCGCTAAGACTCCTCAATCGGGTTGTTGAAAGGAACCCACTAAGTGACTCCAATCTTATGGGCAAAGGAAACTCAGCAAGTGCCAGAGAAGATCTCAGACCACCTCCATTCCTTATGCATCCTAGCTTCCTCATCTGGACTGGAGAGGCAGGCCTTCAGGTAAAGAGACTTATTCTGGGATTTGCAGAGGTTTATGGTTTTGCCCCTTCATAACCTTTACTCAGCTTCATGTTATCATCTGCGGAAAGATCCTAAGGACTGAGCCTTTAAAGGAGCATAAGAAGGTCAAATGCTTGTCCACCAGGAGACTCCAGAGGGCAACATGAATGGGACAGTTCAGTTGCCATTCGTTGGGGGCTGGCTGTGCCTCATAGCATGTTCGTGACGTGTTCATGATGTTATGTTGTGTCCAGGGGGCTGGGTTTTGGATTTTGTTCATTTTGGATTGGGTGCTGTCTCTTTTGTTTTTCCTTAGCATATTTGGGTTGTCACTTTTTATTCACCCCTTAAAATGTTTGGTCTTAGAAAGAAATCATCTATATAGTGGAATCCAGAGGAAGATAGGAACCAACCCAGACTGCGGTCAACCAGGTGATCACTGAGCGAGTTGCTATGCTGCCCTTCTTTCTTCCTGAATAAACAGTTAGATGCTGTTCTGTCCTTGTAAGAAGCTGCTCCAGACCTGAGGCTGTGACTGGAGAGGGAAAACCATGGCCTCCTGAACAAAGGCTTCAAACGGAGAGAGACACCAGCTCAGCGAGCACTCTTTAGATTCCTCTGTAGACCTGAGGATTAGATCTATGGATGCTGGATAATCTGAAAACCTGATCCCCCTTAAGATCAGAAATGTTGTCTGTGGGATGTGCTTCTACCTTTTCCTCCCCTGGATTGGGGGTTCAAGTAATTGGCCCCCTTGCAGCAGCTGAGGTGGTAGTTGGATCAGCTGCCCTCGGCTGGCTCCTCAGGTGCCAGATAACATGAGACTTTGTCAGTAGGATTCTCAGAGCTCTCTCCCACAGGCTAAACAAATAGCCTTGGGCTACTTGTTCAAGAGCATAGGGTGTTTTAAAGGACAGGAGATCCCTTCTCCAAAAGCCTCCCCATGGGGGTCTTGAGGAAAAGAAAGTATACATATGCCAAATGCCACAACCAGGCTTGGGGACAGGGATTTCAGGCTTGCAGGGTGAGTGGAACTAAGAGGAAGACAAGGTCAGGGAAGTCTCCGAGTTGTTCACAGGGCCTACCTCTAGGGCAGGAGTCAGGTGGGTCTCTAGCCTTAATATTGGGAACTAACAAGGCTGTGCCTACTACCTAGAGGTACCCAGAGGCACACAAGAGCAAGGACATCAAGACACTAAAGCTGAGGACACAAAGAAGGGTCAGGCTGGGAGGCGTTGCTCTGCAGTGGCTAGCATAAGATTACCGAGTGGAACCGCCTGTAGCATCTGCAGCCCCTTCACATGACCTCCATAACCTTGAGAAAGTCACCATACTGCTCTAGTCTGCAGTTTCCTCATCTGTAAACTAAGATAGTAATGTTCACCTTTGAGAACTACTGGAGATTAGCACAGTGTCTGGCACATAGCAAACACTCAAAAATGATAGCCATTATGATCACAAAAGTAAGTGGCAGCCAGATTAATCAGGAAAAGGACCAACAAAAGAACCATATTATCCAGATTAGCATCGAGAGCAAATTGATTTTTAATCCCACACAGTTGGGTTTGAGCTCCTTAAATCCCTCCTTGCCCCAGGCCAAGATTAGTCCTAGTGCCTGCAGCAGAGCTGGGTCCAGAGGTGAGGATCAAGTGGCCCCAGCTGGGGATGAAGGAGGACAGCAGGGGCAGGGAGCCAGCCCCAGCCTGCCAGTCGCTTAGCTGTCTTCAAGTAGTTTGCAGAGTAAACTACAAGTCGTTCTCACTTTTGTCTAATGGCATACTTACAGAGACCAATTACAGTTCAAAATAAGGAGTTTCTAATCATGAGAATTATTTTAAATGGGAATCAGATGACACCAAAGAGGGACAATCTTACTCTACCAGTCATGGCTGAAAAAAGAATGCATCTACAGAATTTTCAACACGAGAAACGCCAGTAGGGAGACTGGACTGGATGACCTCCTAGGCACCCTTGAAGGTGGAGATGCTACAGTGTAACAGTTGACCTCCCAGGTGCCCTGGAAGATAGAGATGCCAAGGAATCACAGTCTGTTGGAATTGTGCTGGCATATGAGCAAAAAACTAAGAAATTGCCAGCAAAGTTTCAGAAATTAAACCTAGTCTAGGAGGGTTTAGTGCCTTGAGAGAATCACCTTTTCCAGGGGTTAATAGAGATGGTGGTCCTTCTACAAGACTGTCAGCTTCCACTAACTTGCTGCTTCTGATCTTTGAAAAAAATGGGGTATGGTGATGCTGGGAATGGGGTGGAGTTGGGAAGGTGGCAAGAGAAGAGGAAATGGGTAAAAAATAGATGCAGCATGAAGCCTGCAATTAGTTTGTACCGTGCTATTTCCATAAAGTAGACCTCACACTCGAGATCTGAAAGGTAATCATCTGAGATATCAGAGCCTGACTATAAATAACCAAACCCCCAGCTTTACAGCTGCACCCTGGGGAGAGGGGCCTGCAGAGAGGTGCCCTGCTGAGGGCCTGGAGGTCAGTGCCACCCTCCCTCCACTCATCCTTATTAATGCCAACTCCCAGGATAGTGGGGCATCTTGATGGCAATTTGTGCCCCATCAATTGTAATTGCTGCACTCATCACTGGAAAGCATGCTGCAAGAATAACTACACCAGACAGCATGGCCTGATCCACCCAGTAGTTAGAATCAAAAAGGTGTAATCCCAGGTTCCACCCATGAGCTGCCTGGAAACCCACCCTCTGGCATCTCCCTCATTCTAGGAACTGTTTGTCTAGGTCACTTTCCAGGTAGCTGCTCTGAGTTTCTTCCGGTAAATCAGACAGCTCATCTCTCTGCCACATCCACCAGGAGGCCTGAGGAGGGACCAGGCCAGACTGGATTTGCAAACAGAAGCTTGGGAATCTCCAGACACACGCCCCTTGGAACAGGCTCATCATCTGATGGCATCTGTGAGCTGCAGCAAAAGCCAAGGCTCTGTGCTCTGGGCCTCTTTGCAGGGGCTCAGTGGCTTCCCATCTGCCTGTGTACATTTTTGAGTGTGCATACGTGCGTGGTGGGGCACATTCAGGTGGGTGCATCCTTAGGTGCCCCTAGTGCAGTCCCTGGGCCCCACTGATAATATACCTCACACATATGATGTGCAATTATCTGTCAAATGATGCAGATGCTTCAATGAATAAAACACGTTTTAAAGTACGACTTTATGTCATTCCTGGGTTTCTTGATGAACCAATACTCAAAGAAAAACTGCTTTGATGTAGGAGATGTAAAAGTATTTTTAGCATTAGAAGGAAGAAAAACATTGGGAAATACTTCTTTTCTAAATACAAATCTACACAAAGCCATTATGATCAGGCTATTTTTATGCTGTGGACATCTCAGAAACTTAGAAAAAAATTAAACTTGCAGCTTGCACAATTAACAAATAAAATGTGCAAAGAGGTCCTTACCCAGCTATTTTTATTCTGTGAGCTTCTCAGAAACTTAAAAATTAAACTTGGGCTTGCACAATTAACAAATAAAATGTGCAAAGAGATCCATTCCTGAGTCTCACCCTGTCCTCGACTCTGCCTCTCCATTCCCAGCCTGCAGCACAGGGCCAGGCCATAGTGGGTATTCAGTCCATACTTGTTGCCTCATCCTCTCCCTGAGCCTGAGCCCATTCCTGGGCCATCTCTACTTTCAGTGTGTCTAATTCCTGTCAACACTGACAGACACCCAAGTAAAATCAAGTAGGACCTCAGCAAGAACCAAATCACATCCAAGCACCTATCCTTCTGAGCATTTCTATGGTGCAGTGGTTTGATGAGTGGGACACAAACGTGGTGGGACCTAGTTCAGGTCTCTTTCATATGAGTCATCCCTGTCCTGGGGGAGTATACTGAAAAATGTATGGGATTTGGAGCAGAAAAATAAGCATGCCTATCCATGCTCTACCATTAGCAGTAATTAACCTTTGGCAAATCACATAGCCTTCATTTATTCACCATAGAATACACCAACCACAGGCTAGGCATAGTATGTACTCATTAATTGAAGTTCCCTTCTCTTCTCCTGTGTTGTTTAGCCAAAATTTGATAAGTCTTTTTTTGTACTTCTAATTACTTTTTGGACATAGAACATAGCACTTACCCTAAAGAAATGTGCAGTGCAGTTGGACCAGTGATATATGCAAGGCCACTCCATGGGTGTGAGTCAGTACCCTGGACTCAGGAGGGCCCAGAGCTTAGCTTAAAGCTCCTCTGTTGCTATTTTGAAATTCCTAATCACCTTTGAATAAGGCACCTCTCCCTTTAGTTTTGCAGTGGGCTCTGATAATTATGTAGCTGGTCCTGGATGTATACACATATGACATACTTCACCCTCCAAGAACATGCATGCAATTGCCATGTCATCATGACCAAGGACATGTGGGAGTGCTGACGAATGTGAAAGGAACTTTCCCTGGAGTCGATCAGAACAGAAGGGCAAGGAATAAAAGAATTCAAGAATGGTCAATTCCAAACAGCATCTCTTATGAGTGGTCAGTTCAACAAAGCAAAGAACCCTTCTGCTGTAGGTAGTCCTGGATCCCGGAAAGTGTTGGGTGGCCTGTGCTGCACCTCACCCAACTCCTCATTTTCACAGGTTAAATTTGTTTCTCCAAAATTGCTGGAAATCTTGGCTTAGGGAAGTGGCCTCCGCAGCTTCATTCCAACCCCAAAGATTCCACAATGCCTCACTTGACTTTTAATTTCTTGGAAATTGTCAAAATTGATGAGATGCATGCTCTGCTCCTTCGACCTGATGTGTTCACCTCCACTCTCACCCTCCTACCTGGGCTCTTCCCACATTGGAAATGTACCTTGTTTTCTCCTCTGCCCATGTTTAAATCCTGGCTTTGCAGCTTAGTAGTTGTGTGACTTTGGGCATGTCACCCAACCTTTCTGTCTTCGTTTCCTCTTTTGGTAAATAGGGTAATAATAGAGCCTTCCTCAAAAGTTCTCATGAGAATTAAAGATATATATATATATATATATATATATATATATATAGAGAGAGAGAGAGAGAGAGAGAGAGAGAGCAGTTAGAATCATGCCTAGCACATAGTAAAGGCTCAATAAATGCCAGTGCCTCCATCATCAGCTTTCATTCCCACCCAACCCCATCTGTGCTATCAAGTTGTGAAGTTTCCACTTCTGAAAGCTCTCTCAAGTGTGCCTCTTTGCTCTATTCCCACTTTCATCACTTTTTCAGGTAACTGTCTTCTTTCTCCTGAATTCTGCTGCAACCTCTCCATTGAAGCCCAAGTTACAATCTCACCCTCCCCACCATGTCTAGCATCACTCACTTCTGGCATGGAGTGCGTGCTCACTATATGCTGACTGGGTCAATGAATGAAGGAGAGCAGAAGAGCAATGACTCTAAAGTGCACACCTGACTACCTCCTTCTGCTGCTTGAATTCCTCAATGATCAGGATAAAACCAAGTTCCTTGCCTGAGGCCTCACTCTGGTATCTGCTCAGTTCTTCAGTTTCCTTTCACTATCAGCCTTTCCATCCCCAACCCCAGTTCCCTCTCCTCCAGCATTGACCCAGCTGGTTACTCTTCTCAGACCTGCTTTCTGTCCTTGGGACTTGGTTCCTCTGTGGCTCCATCCCCTGGTGCCCAGCTCCCCCATCCTTGTCCTGATCTTGCATCTGGCCATTCCCGGCTTCTCTCTACAACCCAGCTTAGGCATCACCCCCCAAATCCCCAAGGCTGCATCCAGTATGATACGAACTCCCTAGCTACACATTCTCAGAGCATGTGTGGATCCCTAGTTCCCTCTTCCTCTTTTTCTTGTCAGTCTCTTCCACTAGAATTGAAATTCCTCAATGGTGAGGATTGTAACTTATTTGTTTTCCTTGTTTTCAGTATCTAGCATAGTTCCTGACATGGAATATACATTTAATAAGTGATGATTTATTTATCAATTAATGTAGCACTCTAATTCCTTTAATCCCATTTCTGTCATTCCTCTGTATTGTAAGCACATCTAAGACAGGGTCTCAGTTCATTCTTACTAACTTCTGTATCCCCACGGTCTAGCCCAGTGCCAGACCCACAGTAAGTACACAGAACGTATTTATTAAATTCATTAATAACATTTAGATTTTTTAAGTGGAGCCAATAAGTCTACACATATATATTATGGGCCTCTCACAAGCAAGATATTCATCCAAATAGGATAAATTGCCAGACAAGAAATCATGACAAGCTGGAGAGAAGTAAGTTCCAGGATGAGAAAATACCATGGTGGCAGATGGGAGCTATTAAAGAGAATGGAGAGTTTGGGGCATCAGGAAGGCAGTTAGAGTGGGTGCAGAGACAGTGAGACAGAAGATTGAAAAGGACTTTGGATTCTAATCCATAAGCAATAGGGAACCATCATCACAGGTTCTTAAGAATATCATAGACAAGAAATAACCTAGGTTATGGAATAAAAATCCCAGACATAGCCTGTTGTGGTGGCACATGCCTGAGACAGGAGGATCAAGAGTTCAAAGTCAGCTTTAGCAATGGTGAGGTGCAAAGCAACTCAGTGAGACCCTGTCTCTAAATAAAATACAAAACAGGGCTGGGGATGTGGTCAGTGGTCGAGTGCCTCTGAGTACAACCCCAGTAGCACACCCCCCAAAAATAACCCAGACATAGAAGGAATAAAGGCTTGATGCAGGATAGGGTCTGAAGCAGGGAGACCAGGCAGAGACCACAGCAGCACTGACAGAGCAGTTGATAAGCAAGTGGAGGAGAGAGGCGAATGTGGAGGTACTCTATGGGCCATAGCATCAAGCAGTGCAGAAAGCAAGAGGGGATGGCAAACCCTAAGGTGACTTGGGCCTAATCTTGGTCACTGAGAGGAGGGCAACATTGTTACTTAGGAGGAAGAGGAGGTTGATGCATCTTTGGGCTGTTGAGGAGTAGGTAATGAACTCACCCTCAGATGTGTTGGGGTGATGAATGAGCAGCCTCAGGGGTACTGTGAACCCAGGCTGTATGGCAGCAGCAGGGCTGGGGTGCTGCAGAGAGCAGTGAAATATGGCTGCCTCGCCAAATGCTGCACCCCGGGGACAGGGTGCAGTGAAGGATGCTGGGGCAGGCAAACCAAGGGTGCTGGGCTCCAGCCTTTCAGGGTAATGTTCACAAAATGTAATCGTTAGTGAGCGGTGTTGGGAAACACCGAACTACAAAACCTGTCATTCTGAATAGCAGGCAGGCAGGCAAAGGGGGCTCCCAAGATCAGGCTGGGCACCTCAGCCGCTTCCTTCAGACTCTAATTGAAATGCAGCATAGAAGGCACTTTCCACCCCAGGGAGGAGCAGGGTGCTGTAGGAGAGCTATCCAAATGCCATTCCACCCTGGGTTTGGGGAAGAAGCTGGGTGAGCCATGGCTTGGAAGGGAGGGGGACAAATGGAAGAGAACAAGAAGAGGTTATGGGGTTGAGATAATTTTTTTCCCTTTTTTTTTCTTTCTCCCACATAGCACATAAGCAGGCAAGAAAACCAAGGATTTCTGTCAATTGAGAAAGCTTCTGCCGCAGTGGAGATGTCAGCTCAGGAGCCAAACTGCCATTTCTGTTTTAATTGGAGCTGCTCTGTGGAGGTTGGGGAAGGGATGAGAGAGAGAGAGGGGTGGTGGAGAGAGGAAGAGAGGAAGAATCAGAGACAGAAAGAGTTTGAGAGACAGGGCAGAGCAAGGAAAAGTGACAGAAAGAGATCTTAGAAGGAGCAACCCTGGAACAATCCCCAGCCAGCTTCTTGGAACCTCTGCCACTGTGCCAGGTCACTGGCTAGAAGATGCAGAGGGACCCACCCCTGCCTCCCACACAGGATGCCCCCCCAGGGTACACAGGCTGCACCAGGCGAGAAATGAGAAAGGGGAGGGGTCTGGAGTCTATTAACTTTCTCTTCCTTCTTTATCATTTATTAAAAAAGTAACAAAAAAAAATCCTTTTTCATTTTTCTCCAGTGCCCTGACTACTTGTCAAGCCCACATAGTTCTGGAAGCATCAGGGGAAGTTCAGCCCATGGAAAGCCAGGGCATATATATATCTAATAAAGCCTAATCCCAGAAGCTCCTCAGCTTTGCAGGTAAGCGACAGAGTGGTGGGTGCAGTCCTTCCAGCCTCTGCCCTGCCCAGGCCCCTTAATCCTGAGCTTTCCTGAGCAACTAAGGGGTGTGCTACAGGGAGGGCCTGAAAAGGAAGAGATTCCCAAAGGCAATAAGAACAAGGAAGCAGTATGTCTGTGTGCACACACGTGTGAGTGCGTATGAGGGGGAAAGATTACGTAAGGAAAGGTGAGAGGAGAAGGGAAGAGGAGGTGAGGGATAAGAGACAGAGGTGGGGAAAAGGCACACAAACCTACCATTTGAGTAGGTTTAACATTTGCTTCTTGTGCCTGTTCTTTTCCTAAATATTCATAGACTTATTAAGACAGCACTTGAACCAAGACTTTAGAAATCAGCCAATTCAACTCTCATCGTACAGATGCAAAAACTGAAGTGTTGATGCCTAGGGAAGCCAAGCACCTGTCCTCCAATGATGGAACATGAAAGTGAAGGTTAAGACTTGAATCTGGGCCTCTTGGCTTCTTCTCTATGCCTCTGGAGACTAGTGCAATAGCTTCTCTCAGGTTTGGTCTTAGTAGGATGTGATTATAGCTATCATTTATTTAGTGCTTTCCATGTACCAAATACCTCCTAAATACTTCATATGTGTTTTCTCATTTAATCTTCACAAGAGCCTTAAGAGGAAGGTACTATTGTTTTCCACATTTCAGAGTTGGGGCAAAAGCACAGAGGAATCAAGTAAATTGAGCAAGCTTGTACAGCAGTTAAATGGTAGAACCGGGATAGAAACCCAGGCAATTTGGTTTGAATGCTCACTTTTAACCACTCTGCTAAGCCACCTGTCAGTAATAAATTAACAGGAAGGTGAACAAAGTCTATGTAATTATTTCCATCAGAAGATCAGGGATAGAACATTTTCTTTCTAGCATGCCAAAGCCCCTGAACTACAAAGGCAGAGAGAACTTCTCATGGACCCCTGACACCTCCTGCTCATTTGCCTCTCCCTAAATTATAGGTCCTTGCTGATGCTTAGCTGGGAGGTTGGTCCCTGAGCTATCTTCTCCAGCACACCATTGGCAAGTCAAGCTTCATCCAAGGTGTGAACTGCCTTCGCCAGTGCACTGAAAAGCCTGAGCATCTGCCTTTGTGGCAAGCAGTCCCTGGTAGGCACAGGGTGGGGGTCTTCATCAGGAAGACGCAGCAGAGACCCTTTCCTCAAGGATCTGTGTGGGCAACTGAGACAGTTCCACAAATCCCTGTACCACAAGCTAGAAAGCCATAAACACCATCAAGAAATAAATGTACAGATGGAGTGCTAAAAGAAGGGAGAGGAGCAGAAGATGGCATGGGATGAAGCACATGGGAGGCTTCCTGAGGAGGTGAGCATGGAGTGCAGGAGGTGGTCACTGAGGTGGACCTCAGGAAGTCAAAAGAATTTGGCTATGCCAAGATGAGAGGGAGAGCAAAAGGCATTCTTAGAGTTAAAAAAAAAAAAAAAGTACAGGGAATCCTTCCAGTAATGGGCAGAACTTCCCAGCCCGGTGTGTATTTCCATTTCCTCCCAGTCTGATGACCACTCAGTTCCAGCCCAGCACTAACAGGACATTGGGAGGCAGGCTCTGCTCAGAGGGCCTGCATTCTATTGAGCAGATGCCAAACGCTGCATGTGCATTACCTTCTGTGAACCTCACAGCCACCCTGTGCAGTAAGTACCATCATGATCTTCATTTTGCAGATGAGGAAATGGAAGTCGGAAAGGTTAAATAGCCTACCAAAGACACACAGCTAGTAAGCAATGCAGCTGGGGCTTGACCCAGGCTGCCTGACCCCAGAGCTCACATTTGGGACCATGGTGCCTTTTTGCCATCTGTGTTGTCTTTGGAAACTGGTTTCAAGAGACCAGGTGCTTAGGAGGGCCGTTCCATCCAGTCCTCACCTGGGAAGGAGGTTGAAACTAAAATTAGCATTAAAGCAGGGCCAGGCTCTGCCGACTGGGTTAGGACACCTGGGAGTCAGCACCTATGGCAGGGAGCCGTGAAGTCTGCATGAGTGTTGATAACACTTGTTCCTAAAGGTTTCTGGGGACACTGGAGTGCTCATTCCAGAAAGCCAAACATGCTCAAGGTGCAGAGATTCTGTAGAGCTCTGGTTGTATACACATAGGCATCGATATGCAGAAAGACCTTGCTCATTTCCAAACGATGTCTAACATCTTTGAACTTTATTGTAAATGCCTAACATATAAATTCTATCACAGGGTCTCAATCCTACAGCACCTCCCCTTTTTCCTTCTCCCTTCCTCTCTCTCCCTCCTACACCTTCCTTTCTACATTTCCTCTTTCTCCCTTTCCTTCTTTTCCTCCGCTGGCTCTCTCTCATTAAGAGCTGCTAGGAAGTCACTCAAAGGTCCCAACAGCATTCAAATGGAAGAGAAAGCATCTGTAGATTTCAGAACCAAGTCTAGAACTGAACTCAGGGACCCAGGTCTCCCATAGCTCACAGACTTGCCCCATGTGCGGGGATGTGTCATGTTTCTTGCCTGCATCTTACTGGATTCAAAGAACAGAAGCATTATTGGGGGGCAGACAAAACCTTAAGCTCGAGGACAAAATGTTCCACTGAGGCTCTTCCATGTGAACTATGTCACAAGTTTGTCAGAGACGGGATCTGGAGCATGATGCAGCATGGAGCTGACTCATCCCACCTCACAGCGTTCCTGTGAGGAAACTTGTCTTGAGGCCCAGCTGCCTGGCACCTGCAACCTGGAGCTGCACCCTGCCCCCCAACACACACTCTTGCTGAACCCAGCAGCAGCAGCCATCCAGGCACTGGAAACACCTGCCCTTATCTCCCCTCCCCCACCACCTGGGCACCTGCAGCCTCTGCGGTTACTCTCTTCCAACCCAGCCAGCCTTCCACCAGGGCTGCAGTTGATGAAATCTGGGAGCTATTTTGAAATTTCTCCCTTTTTTAAAAAAAGTGCAAACTGATTAGTTGATAATTACATGTTGGAACATCTGCTCTGATTTGTTTTATTCTTTCTATTTTGGAAAATTGGAATACACTGAAGTTTTGCCTTCTGGAATTGCCGGCCTGGCTCTTGGAGTGTGAGCAGCCCTCCTGCTCAGCAGCACCTGGCTCGGCCCAAAGCCCAGCTCCCAGGGAAAAGCACAGGCCTCCTGCCTGAAATAGCAGTGCTTTTGCACCTCACCACCAACCACACCCCAGCCTATAAAGGGCTCCAAAACCTCCTTCTTTATTATGACTCTGTTGTGACCCCAGGAGCCTCTGTGTCCTACCTGCCTCCAAGGCTTGGCTGACCCAGGAGAACATAGACCCAGCAGAGCCTGCAGCCATTTGGAGTGGGTGTGCAAACCCCAGTATGGTTACCTACAGTCCCCTTCTCCCATGCAGCAATCAGCTACTTAACTGGTTTCCTCCTAGGATGCCTGCATGCTCCCTGCCTCCTTGGTAAGACACTGCCCTGCACAGGTTTGCCATTATTGGGACACTGGGCTTACTCAGGTTTTCTCATGACAGAATACTAGCATCTAAAACCAGGGCACCTCCAAACTTCTAGTAGCTGCCATTCGTGAGTGACTGCTCAGAGCCTGGAGGTGTTGCTGACAGAGACGCAGCAGGACTGAGGACTCGCATGCCTGTTGTCATTTCGTCTTCCAATTAGGATCTCTGGACTGCTTAGGTGGTACTAGAAACCTGGTGGGAGGGAGGGGAGAGGGCTGTCAAGGTGAGTGAGAAGACTCTGCCTTCAAGGAGTTCGTGATGCTGCCCCACTCCCATCTCCTTGCTGCAGTCAGAATGACCTTGAATATCAAAAACACAAGTGTGATTATGTCACTCACTTTTAACTTCCATGGCTCCCTATTGCCTTTATGATAAGTCACAGCAGAGTCTTCAACTGGTATGCAGGGCTCTGCTAGACAGGAATCCAGCTTCCCTGTTCAGCTTTGTGTCCCTCCATCGCCATCCCATCTCCACCATTGTGTGACCTACAGTCGTCTGGACCTTGCCTGCATTTTCTTGCCAAGTCTTACCTTTACCTATGCTGTTCCCTTTGCATGGCTTACCCTCCTTTCTTAGTCCCTTCTTAACTTCATCTGAATAACTCCCTCTTATCTCAAATCTCTGCCTAGATGGAACTTTCCCCAGCACTTCCTCCTGAATCCTTCCAACTCCTGAGTTAGGTGTTCTACCTGTGTGCCCCATACCTTTCTGAATGTCCCCCCATTGACTCACATCATTCTTCATTGACTCTTCCTGGTTATTTACACCACCTCCTGCCCAGATCAAAAGCCTCATTAAAACAAACAACTTGCTTTGCTTATTGTATTATCACAATTGCAATTAGTTCCTAACATGTTAGTGCTCTATAAATGTTGGACAAGTAAAAGATTGAGCAAATGAATGAATAGATGGAGAAACACTCAATTTATGACATTTGCTCAAATAACATTATATTGGGAAGTATGATGATGTGTGTGTGCATCAGACAGGATAGGTTATGCAATGCTTCAGCAATAAGCAGTTCCCAAATCTCAGTATCTTACAAAAACCAATTTTATTTCTTGCTTCCTTTATGTTGCTTTTGTGGGCCAGAAAAGATATTCTGCTCTATGTTATCTTTATATAAGAACTCCAGCCTAGGGAAGGCTCCATCTCTATGCTTCCATGATTGCTAAGGCAAGAGAAAGAGGACACGATAAATCTTACACTGGCTCTTAACGTGTCCATTCTGTGGTGACACAAATAATCTCTGCCTTTATTTCATTGCCCAAAGCAAGTCACATGACCCAAATGAACTTCAAAGGGGCTGGGGATGTACAATCTGAACACATGTCCAGAAAGAATACTGCAAATATTTGGTGATCAGCAATTAATGCCCTTCATAGGAAATCTGGGAAGATATAGTCAGCTTTGAAATGAAAATGCCTGGTAAGACTTTAAGAACAAGGTGGCATTTGATGTGGGTCTTGAAGGATGAGTAGGGTTTAGCCCACTTAGTGCAGTGTGCTAGGTTATGATTCTACATGCTGAGAAAGCATCCTAGGCTCACCGTTCTGAACATTATTCAGCTAAATAAGACAAGGTCCCATCTCTCAGGGAGTTTGTGCTCTAGCAGGGAAGATAAGTCCTGAATGTGTACAAATATTCATAAAATATGCATGAATGTGACATGCACAATAAAAAGTAGAGCAAAGTAAGAGAAATCACCTGCATTTGGGGGAATGGGGTTGTGCTTCTTAGAGGTGAGTGGGATTTCAAGAGGTGGGATTAGGATCAAGGAAGTAGGGTACTTCATATAGAGGAATCAACATGGACAAAATATGAGAGTGGGTATTCAAAAGCAAAGTAACTGGAAGAAATACCCTCGAGACTGGCCTATGCCCCAGATGCTAGGACAGTCAGGCAGTAAAAGAGAAAGGAAACCTCCTAAAATTGGGGATTTTCAGAAATAGGGGTAAAAGATAAGAGAGCAGCAGCATTTACTTTTCCCCGAAACCATCTCTGAAGACTCATCCCTAAAAGCCAATTGCTGCAGTGCTGTGAGCTCTGGAAGTCTTCTGGGAAACTGCCCCTTGCTCCTCGCAACTGACAAGGAATCTCAAGGATTCACCAAGTGTTCGGCCTCCCTTTTCTCCCAACTTTACCCAAGGGATGTTCATTGGCGACATTGGTGGCTACCTCTTGCTTTTCAATAATGAGCAGACAATTCCAGGGGAGATTTGGAGAACTAGGAGTCCCTGTATTCAGAAACTAAGTCCCATCCAAGGTGTTTCCCCTCCCCTGGAGAAGCTTCCCAGTCCCTTGGGACTGGGGCCATCATGTTCAGGGCCCAGGGGGGCACAGGGCTGCCACTACTCTATCCTCCCAGATCCACCTGCCTCCTGCGTTGACCTTGTTATGTCCAACGTGGTCACTTTTTAATAAATCAATCCATTCTCAAAATAATATGTCAACAAGGGGGTGTCACAGTGAGGGTGACGATAGTGAGGAATATGACAATGATTATTATGTTTCCCTTCTGTTGAATTCAGTTGTTTTGTTTTGTTTTAGTTCAAATTGCTGTTGCCAAGGACTTATTTCCCGAAGCCAGTTTCCTGGCTCTCACTCACTTCACACTTTGACTCATTTATTTTTCCTATTTCCCCAAAGACCTTTTGACACTTTGAAAAGTGTTTTACTTAGATACAATCCCGCTCTCTTACCTTGTGTTTCTTCCATTTCTCCCTTCTCGCTTTTTATTAATAAGTCATAAAGAAAGTGTTTCCAGGCAAACATCACTCACTGAGTAATAAAACCTGGGGCAGAGGACAGAGTGGTGTGGAGAAGTAGAGGCTGGGGAGGCAGCTGTTTCCTGGTCTCAGAGCACCAGGGGGGCCTTTACCCAGCAACGCGCATCGCACAGGTGGAAGGCAAGCCAATCACAGATGGGCACCATGCAACCTGACTTTATGGGGCCAACAGGACCTCCTTAACACCAGTCAGGGGCTATGTCAGCTGGGAGAGAGAGACAGGTTTGGAATCCTGCAGTCTCCTTGCATCCTTGTGTGAATCCAATCACAGTTCAATGGGTGGTAGTGATGGACGGGACCCTTTGGATCCTCTGCTCCAGCATCTACAGGCAAGGACAGAGGTTAATCAGAGCCAACATGAGTGCATCAGAAGCAGAGCCTAGAATCCAACTCCAGGACTTTCCATCAAAGACTTTAAAGTTTCCTTTGCAGCATGAAGGGATAAAGCCCCAGACCTCACCAGCTATGGTTTGGTGGTTAGGGTGACCCCTGGAGGGTCCACTGTGACTGAAGGCTTAGTCCTCAGAGTGGTGGTATGGGGAGGGGAAGTCTGCTTGGAGGTCCTTGGGTGTTTGGGATGTGCTCTTGGAGGGAATGTAGGACCTGGCCTCTTCTGTTCCTAAATCTAGATGTGCTCACTTGCTTGTTCTCATAAGCACTCCATCATTGCTGCCCATCACAGTGACAGAGCTGAGAACTGAGCAGGTGCCAGTGCCATGTTCTCGAACCTCCAAATCCTTGAGTAGAACAAGCATCTCCTTAATTACTCATAGATGACCTGTGTCAAGTATTTTACTGTCAAGATGTAAAGCTGACTCATGGACCACCCCAACCCTTCTTCTGGCTTTTCCTACATTTTCTGGGGTATGACACACTCCATGGGCCACTGTGACCCACACTCTGCTGACCCCAGTCTGCCTTCTCTCCTCAACTTCAGACTTTTAGATGCACGTGATTAATTGTGAGACATTTCTCTCTTGATGACTCACAGGTACCTTGGGCTCTTAATTTCACCTCCTAATGGCTAAAACTATGAGACTGACCCAGGAACTAAATTATAAAGTCTCGGATTTCTTCTCTTTTCCTTAGCAGTCACATTCCACTTTGAAACCTCTCCCTGGACTGCCCTCCCATCCCTGGAAACGGTTCTTATTCCAGGCTGCCTATCTCTCCACCTGCCTGCGAGTCTTTGCCTCCAGGCTCTCCCCAGATTAAGTTGTCAGATCAGGTTCTTCCCACGCCTAAAGCTTAATTACTCCATGAAAGTAGTTGGAGGGGCAAGGCTGGGGGATGCTTTACGCCAGGCCTGGGCTGGGCTCTCAAGTAGTACTGGATGAATGAAGGAATCAAGATGGGAGCAAGGAAGGGGTATGCAGTGAAGTGGAAAGAGCAGGGACTTTCTACCTTTCCTCAGTTCTTCCACTTACTATGTGACTTTAGGCAAACACTGAACCACTCTGAAATCTAGATTCCTATAACACGTAACAGTACTGCTTGCCTTCATGATTATGCTGAGGGTCAATGAGAGATCTTGAAAACTTCAAACAACCGTGTGAAGGGAAACTGCTATTCTGTGATGTTTTGGGCAAGAGTCTGAGGATACCCATTGCTAGTATGATACCACAAGAGTCCTGGACATTTGCTTCTCTGTGGATCTGAGGTTCCCGTCTATGGAAATACAATGTGGACCAAAACATCTCATTCTCGCTTCCAGTGCTGACTTCCTGGGACTCTGCGTTAGGATTCAAGGCTCTGTGTCCTTAGGAAACTTGCTTATTAGCTGTCCTGGTCTGCTGTCAAGAGCTACTATCCTGATCCTATCAGTGGATATAACCTTACTATCCTGGCTTCTGCTTTAATCTACCAATAAAAATGAGAACTCAGATCTAAATCTGACTTTCCCCTTCTTTCTACCACATATTACACATGTTTTGATCAACCAACCTAGGTGGTTCACTTTTTAAAAAAAATATAATTAAGAAGCCAATCAGATCTTATTATAAAAAAAAAAGCCTGATTAATCTTAAGGCTGGCTGAGGTGCACACCCCTCAAAAGCCTCAGCAGTCCCACATTAAAGCCTGGAGCTGGGTGCAGTAGTCAACTCCTCCCTCGGAGTTCACAGCCTGGAGAAACTTTGAGACACCCTCTCCCCAGCCCACCTCCACTCCTTAGGGCTCCCCCAGCCCACCCCACGAGGATAGGGTAAGAATGAACTTCAGCAAGGAAGAGCCTTGGGAGAGCGGGGTTTCTCCCTTCCCTGTAAGAGGCTTGGGCCTGGGGGACTTGAGTTGGAGAAGGAGAGTGCAAGCAGAGGTTACCCCCAGGGATTCTGGAATTGGGGCAGTACACCCAGCATGTAGATAAATGAAAGGAACCAAGTGTGTACAACAAACTGCAGGACATGCCATACACCTGTAGCCCCTGCTGTCTGTGACCACTGTATCCTACATGATGATGGCAGCTGCGTCTGCTCCCAAATCCTCAATGGCTCCCGATGGTGTATAAAGGAAGTTCAGACTCTTCATGTTGGCATTGGGAGGTCCACTCTGCCCATCACAGATCTTTCCAGGCTTCTTTTCCACTGCCCTGCATTCTGGACAGACCACTTGCTTCACGTTTTCTAGTTACATCCCAAGCTCTCAGAAAGTCCTGCATTATTCACATCTGCTTTTCCTGTGATACAATTTCCTTCTCTATTCCCCTTCCTTTAGTCAAAGTTCTTCCTGTCCTCAGTCAACTCTTTTTTTCTCTAGTAGCACTCATTCATTTATTCAGCACACTTTGATTCTATTATGGGCAAGGCCCTCTTTCACAAAGAGGGAGTGAAAATTTTCCCTGTGGTGGTGGGCTTCATTCTCTAGTGCAGGAGACAGACATGTATTCAAACAGTTACATTTAAGTAAAAATATTCTAGACAGTGATGTCTGGAAATACAACGTGAGTCACAAATGTAATTTTAAAATTTCTTGTAAGCTATATTTTATAAATGGAAGAAGAAACTGGTAAGATTAATTCTAATAATAAATTTTATTTAACTCAGTAAATCCACAATATTATATCAAACACGTGATACTAGACACATTCAAAGTGTATAAGAGCCTCATTTGGTAGTGCCAACAGTATAGAATGGCACTGATGTGGCAAGGGAGTAACACATCTAAGTCTTAAGGGGTGAGAAGTCTCCACAGGGTCTTGATGGAGGAGTGGAGAAAGGAAGAAGTGTTTTCCAATTGAAGGGAAGCATCTGTGGAAAAGCACAGAAGAATAAAAAGTGTGGTGTGGCCATTAGATGCATCAAGGAGGTACCATTGGGTTCATGGTATGGGATCATGAAAAAGAGCCCAGAAGGAGGCCTGTGTCCCACCATGGAACTTTCAAGACTCACACAATTTGCTCTGTAATTTAGAAAGATAATCTGGCAACTGAATGGAGAATGGACTGGAGGAAAGAAAAAGTCCAGAGTCCTACTTACTTGGGAGTCTGTGATGGAAACTGGTGCTCATCAATATTCCACCTTGGCACTGAACAGCAATGTCTCCCAGCCTCCTAACATCCTATGCTATTAGTCCAGAGCTAAAGAATGAAAACTTGGGACAAGAAAGTATGCACAATCATTTTGGTGCACTTCCAACCATTCATAGTCTATTAGAATTGATGAGTAGTCAGGGAACTGGAAGAAACCAAAAATGGATTTTTAGACTTTTAAAATAAATGGCAAAGTATGAAGAGGATGAAGAAAAGACTCAAGGGCCTTAGAGAATGGCAAAGCCACTAAATGTAAGAAGATGACTGACCATAGTGATGAGAGCACCAACTTCACTGCCACTTGCCAATCTAGATGTGTGGGAGAGATACCTTGGGTAAGCCCTGCAAGGTGGAGGCTAGTTGTTACAGCAGCCAGCAGGTCCTGGTTGACAGGGAGGCTGTTGCTCCAGTCTTGCCCCTCTATTTTTTATGGTTATTTGGTATTTATGTGTAACTTTCATATTTCTTCTCTTAGATTTGGGAGTTTCAGGGAATGAGGAATTTTGCACTGTTGCTTAACCTTCTAGCTCTTTCCTCCCCAAAACAATATTTTGCCTTTTGGACAGTAGATAATTGGTTAAATAATAAATTAATTTATTAATTCAATTCATCCTTTAGTTTCTCAGTATTTTTCACACTTCCTGTACTGAATACTCAATGTGAGCCAACACTGCTTCTCTGTGTATGTGAGGCATGGAGATGATGGTGGTAGCAGAGCAGGAGGGAGGCTTCGTGGCAGAGGAAACACCTGGCAGAGACTTAAAGAAGAGTTAAATGGGCTAGGAGAAGAGAAGGTGGTGGGAAGGTCAAGAGGAGCAGAAGATTAGGAGGGGAGAAGCGGTGTGCCCCATGGAACTGCAGGCAGTTTGGTTTGCTGAGTGGAGAGGGGAGGGAAGTGAGGCGGTGGGTAGGTCACAGAGTTTTAGCCAGTCAGGCCACAGGGTAAGGGATTCACCTGCAAATGTTCCCAGGCATGGCTCAATCTGCTTTGTAAGCAGGTCACCCATGTACTTGTACAAAAAAACACATGTTCTTTGACAGAGTGGAGCCAAAAACATTGCTTGAGAAAGTCATTGTGACTGGCCAGGGTGAGGCACTCAGGGTCCGTTCCATTCTGTAGTAGACACAGAGAGGAAGAATTGAGACATCAATAATGATGGCAAGAGATGGCAACTGACAGGTGTGGGAGAGGTTGTGTCTCCATTTTAGATGCTGGTGTCTGTGTTGGTTTTTCTATGTGAGTTTGCAAGCACAGATCCAGGAATGGGTTTGAGAGGATAGGTTAAGACATGGACCATTCCCATGGAGATATCCAGGATGTATTTGAACGAGGTCTGAAACCTGGGCCAGTGCGTTGAGATTCAGCAGCAGATAGATCATCAAGAATCTATGTGTGTCCAATGCAAAAGAAGCCCATGACAGCTTGGGCAGAGGGTGGAGAATTATCACAAGGGACACAGTGTTGAATGTGACATCCAAAAGGTCAAGAGATGATGCAGAGATAGGACAGAAAAGCAAGAAGTAGCAGCAAGGTTGAAATAAAATATGATAAATCAGCAATCTGATACCAAGAAAAACTCAACGAAAGTAGTTCATGTCTGGGATCATGAGCAACAAATAGGGTGATGCTTGATGAAGGATAGGATGTGATAGCCCAGAAGAGGGACGCCTGGGAGAGTCATTGGTTTTCCTACTCTTTTTTAGTCATGGAACCTCTTTCTATAATGACATGTAGAAGACCAACAGTTAAAACAAACACAGGTACAGCTGTTTTGATTGGGGCTATTTCAGTGGGTCCCAAATGTGACAGCTGACTCCCAGCTCTCCTCCTGTCCTCTGAAAGTTTCTGAAACACGGAGGAGGGAAAACTGCTTGAGTGATATGAAGGACACTGGACTCCATGCGGCTAACAGAACACACGCTTCATGCAGCTGGAAGTTGGGATTACCAGCCCAGTTCCACCCCTTACTCCCATGACGTGGGCAAGTCACTTTCTCTCCTCTCTGGGTGCTGGATGAGAGGTGGGACAAGATGACTGCACTGGCCCCTTTCTGCACTGACATTCTATGGAATGCAAAGCATGCCACTACAACTGCTAAGGGTAGGGCAGCCAATCCCGCTCTGCCTCTCTCTCCCCCAGTGCCATTTATCCCTCTGTCCACCCAACCAGCCCTCAAAGCTTTAGAGAAAGCTCTCTGCTTTTAAAGCACTGCCCTAACACCTTATTACCTTTAACAATAGCATTTTTACCAGCCTGGTCATATTTTTGTCTTCCCTGCCCAATGACTATATTTTCCAGGAAAACAAGCTCCTTCAAAATGTGCTGCCCTCTGCCAAGCAGGGGAGTGCCACATTATCTGTGGTGGGTGCCGGCATTTAGGAGGAAATAATTTTCTTTCATCTGTCCAAGCAAATCTTTCCCCAACACTTCTAAAGCTGATTGCTGCCAATTTCCAGCTGGAGAAACACAGCCATTTAGAGGGAGAGACATTAGTAACTAGAAGACAGAACATTTAAAACAGGGCTTTTATCTTTCCTTTTTTTTTTTTTTTTTTTTGCTCTAAGTTGTATATTCTTTATTTTTTGTGTGCTCATTAGTACTTCCATGTGGGAGGAGGGAGGTGGAATATACTTGGGTACATGAGTTTAATGCACACACATAGTATGATGATATGTACTATGTGTATGTGTAACATATGCAGGTAACATACACACATATATAAAACAGCGTGCGCCTACTTATGTACCCGATGTATGCATGTGTATATAGTATGCAAATACAGTATATATACAGCTTTTGTATCTGGGGAGAGTGAAAGAGTTAAGAAAGAAAGACATTCTCTCTTTGAGCTCATTTCTCTTCATTGCTGTCCAGACATGAAAGAAAACAGAGCAGGCAGATGCTAAGCTCCCATCCTGGCCTCTGTGCCGATTCCCATATCGTATGCACCAGGCACTGCCACTTTTACCTCTTGCAACTCAAGTATGGGAGAAGGGGAAAAGAGAAATAAAATAAAACACTTCCTCCAAAGAGCGTAGCCACGGGAATCTCAGGACTAAGAGCAAATAATGATTTCCTCCTCTGCTTTTTAAGTAAATACTGCTACACAATGAGCTATTGGGCAGGACAGGTGCAAAATAATAGACTCTTTTTCTGGTCTCCCCAGCCCCCACGGGGCCACTGCTAACTGCATCGGGTACTCAATTTTCTTTTGTTATTTAAAAATGTGTTTGTGGGATTCCTGGGGGGCGGGGGAGGAGAGGGCGAGCCCTGTTCTAGAATCACCTAGAGGATGGCTTAATTTATATTTTTGCTTTATTAATGGAAAGCTACCTGTCGGTCCCAGGATTTGTCTTCCTGGGGAGGTTTTTAATGCATCTGTCCAATGCAATGGGGCTTGGGGAAAATAAAATAAAATAAAATAAAATAAAATAAAATAAAATAAAATAAAATAAAATAAAATAAAATAAAATACCTCTAATCAGCAGTCTTACCAGGAGAGGCAGCACAGCCAGCAGAAAGCTCTGGCTGGCAAAGCAGGAACTGGACTACCAGTGGGATTCTGGGCAAGCCCTGGGCCTCTCCAGGTCTCAGTTTCCCCTTCCATGAGAAGGGGGGAATAACGTACTTCTAATCTATTTCAAAGTGCTCTTTGTGAGGGTATTTTAACCTCAGGACAGCCTCAAAATATCATAGTGCCTCAAGAGAGTAAAAAGACACAGTAATAAGAAAAATGTAAGAGGTTGTGCTTAATAATGTTTTTATTCAATTGGGTATAATTAATCCTTTCTCATTCTCTATTCTGAAAGCAGTTCATCACTTCAGATAAAGTCAGATGCAATCACAGAAGCATCTGGCTGGAGAGGACCTGAGAGCTCATCTCATTCAGACCCTCGCTTCCAGACTGGCTAGTGCTGTGATGGATTCAGGTCTTTGTATCCTGCCTCCCTCACGAGCATCTCTCATTATCAAAAGAAAAAAGTCTAGAGAGAAAACCTGTTTAGCCTCAAGCGAACATTTCTAAAAACATTGTATTATCCTTGTTAATTGCAAAATGTATAGATTGTCTCCATTTGCCCACTCGTTCCCTGTTCTCCTACAGAATGAGAGTCATTTGTACAATCTGGGTGGGGCACTCCAGGGTGCAGCTGCTTCTCCTTGGTCTTTTACGGCAAAGCTGCGGGAGCAATCTAGGGCAATCTCGGTCTGCCATTGGGGGTAACTGCCTTGTCTTTTGAAAGGTTATAAAGTTTGGATGTGAATGCAGAGATATAAAAGTCTTTTCTTACTCTTTCTATAGCTCTGAATCCATTGGTGAAAAGCTTAAGGGGCTAAAGAAGTCTCCCTAGGTTTAAGTTGAATGGGCTCAGCTTTGTCTCTTGGAGCTGGTTTTCATGGAAGCCCCAGTTCTCCAGGGACAGTCCTCCTCACACCACCCTCATCACTAGCTGGGCAGGGCTCTCGGTATGCCCTTAGGGGTGGAGACTGAGGTCCACTGTGGAGCCAGGCCAAGAAGACTCAGTACACCCTGAGCTACCTGGTCCCCCAGATTATCTTCCCTGCTCCCTTTTAAACTTGGGTCAAGACTTTTTCTCAGAAGGATTCCTAGGGAAAGAGATCCTACTCTACCTGGAAATTCATTGTCATGTTTGTCACTTGGTTAGTAAATTTTGTTCAGTTTTTTCCTCCACCTCTCTCCTTCCTGGCTTCTATGGAAATAACATATAAATTCATTAGCATTCATTAAAACTCTGTCCAATTTTGTTGAGTAAATTAGCAGAAACTATGGCTTCTGGTTTAAAGGCCAGGGATATTTTGAGAAGTAAAAAGGGAAGGATGCAAGGACATGTCCACAGCTGAGGGCACCAGCAGCGGGGTCAGGCCCAGTGGGCAGTGTGGTCAAGGACTCTGATCACCTGGGGGCAGCAGCAGCAGCAGCAGGATGGTGGCACTGAGGGGGATGGGGTAGCATAGTCTACAGGACACCTG
The DNA here is from genome assembly GCA_020662805.1 of Glaucomys volans. Lineage (NCBI taxonomy): Eukaryota > Metazoa > Chordata > Mammalia > Rodentia > Sciuridae > Glaucomys > Glaucomys volans. The sequence goes on along the minus strand of JAJEJO010053345.1, from coordinate 45,783 downwards.
TCCATCTGTGTGATAGACACAGAACCCAGACAACTGAAGACACACCGTCCATCTCTTTTGTATGTAAATAGATCTGACTTTTCCACTAGTTGGAGCCACTGAAGGACAGAATGACAGGGTATGTACAGACATTAAGGGCTTCAAAGTATCAGAGAGCTGGATTTTAGTTGTGATTCTGTCGTGTCTTATCTATGTTAGTTTGTTATTTAACCATCAAGCCATAGCTCACTTATTATTAAGAAATAATAATAATGATAATACCTAACTCTCAAGTTTATTCTGATAATATAATGAGCAAAAACTGGAAAGGTATTGGCACTTAAGTGGTTAGCCAGTGTTAGATACTGTCTTAGACAATACCATAGACTGGGTGGCTTCAACAACAAACATTTGTTTCTCACTGTTCTGGAGTCTGAGAAATCTAAGAATAGGGTGCCAGCATGGTCAGGTTCTAGTGGGGGCCTCTTCCTTGTTTGCAGGTGGCTTTCCTCCTTCTGTGACCTCATGTGGGAGAGATCAGAAAGACAACAAATAGACCTATTAGCGTCTCTTCTTATAAAGGCACCAATTCCATCCATAAAGACTCCCCTTATGACCTAATTACTTCCAAAAGGCCAGCTTTAAAGATCTTCACTTTGGGAATGAGACTTCAACATATGAATTTGGGGGCCATAAGCATTCAGCAAGACTCTTCTGCCTGTAGGTGTGCAGTTGAAGACATATTTTAGAATGGTCTTTTTCCCCAGCCCACTCTTCTAATGTCAGTTCTTGACATCAACTGCACCTCTGGGAAAGATTGTTAAAGGATGCCCTTAGCATCAAGAAAAAGCTAAATGTCCCCTTGGAAAGACGGGCAGAAGACACAAATATCTAATGTACAAAAGAAGAAGCTTTAGTGCTCAATAAACCAAAAGTACACATACACAAAAATAAACTTCAACTTTGGGAGTAATAAAAATGCAAATAAAAAAATAAATGATTCCCTTTTATCTTCTAAAATGCAAAGAACTGAAGGTATGACAACACCTAAGAGTGCTGTCAAGGGTGCCACAGAACAAGACACTCATGTGCTGTTGATGGGAGTATGAACCGGGAGAACCTTCCAGAGAGCAACACAACAACATGAATTAGCAGCCCACTCTTTGTACCAAATAGACCTACTAACACAACAATCTCTGAGAAGACCCAGAAATAGACACACATACACACAAGAATTTAGAGTATGTTGAAGATGACTTTTCAAATTAATGGAGCATGGATGAATTATCAATGAATGTAGTTGAGATGACTAGGTAGCCATCTGAAAATATTAAGTTGGATCCATATCTCACCTCTTATGCCAAAATGAAGTCCAGGTAGATCAAATATGCAAGTGTGAAAGGGAATTCATACAGGTATTATGAGCAAGCATAGGGACGCTCATTTATAATTCCAGAATGAGTAATGCTTTTCTACAAAGAAGTCTTAAAATTTGTTTCTGTAAATATATGTTTTGTTAGATGATAAAAGGCAAAACAAATATTGTGTGAAATACAGCCCACATTTGTGATAGCTGTGAGTAACATTTCTGTAAGCAGATTCATCTGCCAATTTAGGATGTGCAAGTGAAGTTTCAATGGGCTGCTTTGACTCCTTCCTTCGTGTGCTTACAGTGCCTGTCATAGAGAAGCATGGCTAGGGGCAGATTGTGATCTAGTGCAAAATTTGGGTGAGACACTGGATGCAAAGGAACTGTTAGTTTGACCCTTTCCTGAATTTTCTACCTCTGAATATGTGGAGGGCAGTGAGGAGAAGCACTAATTTGGAAAAACAAAATAAGACAAAATTTTCTCTCAATACTTTCCATGACTCCTTATCTGAAACTATTGAAGTTTTAATTTGGAGGGAAAATAATATTGTGAATATATTCTATATTATAAAACACCACCGGGGCATATGGGGCAGTATTCTATACTTTGTTATTCTACAGCAAACAAACAAATATTCACACCAAGTAGGACATAAAATCTCATGTCAGCTCAGGTCAAGTTTTACAATAAACGGGTTTGGCACTGAATTTATGAAAACTCAGTTTCAGATATATGAATAAGGGTTCGTATATAAACTGTGCCTACAAATCAACAGAGAAAAAACAATGATCCATTAGAAGATGGGAAATGATATAAAAAGTTCACAGAAAAGGAAATATGAATGGCTCTTAGAAGAACAGAAAGGTCATCAACCTCATTGTTAATAAAAAAAAATGCTAAATCCAACCAAAGACACCATTTTTCATATGTCAAATGGGTAAACATCTAAGTTTGATAAGTTGAAAGTATGTGAACACAAACAATGTGTAGCTGGTAGGCACATTTTATAGGACAACCGCTAAAGAGAGCTATTTACCAAGATCAATAAAATTAAATTCAACATGCAGTTTCACATCTAGGAGCTTCTTTTAGATGTGCCCAATGATAGGATGCTGATTAAATACATTAGATTATAACATAAACATAACATACCGTATAACACTGTACAACACCTAAAAAGAATGGAACTAATCTATATGTACTGATATAAAACAGTACTCAAAGTATACTACTAAGAAAACAAATGAAAACCAACCAACCAAAAGACAACAACGACAAAAAAAAAAAATTATGTAAGTAGAGTTTATTAAGGTCTAACCTGTGGGAAAGGAAGGAATTTTTTAGATGAACTTGCCATATTTATAGGTCATAATGGTATATAAGGTATATTTAAAGAAGTGACATTTCTTGTCCCTGGGTAGGGAAAGTAATTTGGCTGGCATACAGAGATGTGAGAGACAGACTTCTTAAAGTATATGTATATATAAAGCATATATATATATATATATATATATATATATATGTATATGTGTGTGTGTGTGTGTAAAGGGGTTTTATATATATATATATATGTATATGTATATGCACATTCCTACTCATGTACTATTGCTAAAGAAATAAGAAAAGATGATTTATTCACCTCATGATTTAAAGGAACAATCTAAACACATTGGATTGGTTAAATAAATTAAGATATTTCCATGAAGGACTATCATGCAGGTATCAGAAATCAAATTGTAGAACCATGTTTATACACATGGAAAATAGATTATGATAAATTCAAAAAATAGAATAGAAAATGGAATGTTTCTACATTTTTGACAAAATAAAAGTAAAATGATAAATAACATATAAGTGTACCTTGGAAAAGACAAGTATCCATACTAAAATTTCTTTTCACAAGTATTTACTGAGTTCCTGTTGCAGAGGAGAAATTCTCCAGGATGCTAGGCAGAGAGCAGTGAACCAAATCGTTGTGGTCCTGGTGTTCATGGAGTGCAGTCTAGTGGGAGACATGCAGAATGAAGAGAGAGAAAAATGATATGAGAAAGAATAATAAGAGTTACTCTAGATTGGGTGGTCAGGAGCTACTCATGTAGAAGAGACAGATGAACGCTCCAGGCAGGCAGAGCGGCCTGCTTGTGCACAGTATCTGTGGAAATGAGTGAAGTCCAATAAGTGCAGAGCAAGGCAGAGAGGAAAAGAACAGCACAGGGAAGACAGGAAAGGCAGGCAGACACAGATCACATAGGATCTTAGACTTGTAGTAGGAATTAAGATTTCATTATAAATGCAGTGCTTTTGAGAGTTCAGCTGTCATATTAACTGCTTTTCCTTTGAAGGTAACATACTCTTTCCTCTGGCTACTTTTTAGATCTTCTCACCATCTGTGGTATCCTGAAATTCACTATGATATGTCTTAAGAATGGATTTCTTTTCTTTATATTGTTTAGATGGCAAGAACTTTTGAATCTGTCTTTAAATAGTTCTAGAAAAATTTCAGTCTTTATCCCTTTAAATTGTCTCCCCCTCATTTTCTCTCTTTTCTCCATTTGGAACTTGAATTAGACAAATATCAGATCATATTCTCTCTTCTTAATCTCCTTTACATTTTTATTCCTTGTTCTCTCTGTGATGCTTTCTGAATAATACCTGAGTTATCTTCTAGACTAATTCTCCTTTATTAGCCTGTCAATTAAATATTAAACCCATTGATTGAATCTCAATTATTGTCTTTTTCATTTCTAAACCCCATTTGTTGCTATTTCAGATATGCTAGATTATTTCTTTATATCATTTCTCTTTTTGTAAGTAAATATGTGTATTATAAAATGTTTCAACTAATTCAATATAAAGTTTTGTGGGTTCGTTTTTGCTGTCCATTGTTTATGTTGATTTTCCCTTATAACCTGCTTTTGCTTTATATCTTAGCTTTTTCTACTGTGTTTTATTCATTAACCTTAGAAAATTATTCCTGGGACTTATTTGATGTCTAGAACCACTTCATATAAAGAGAAGTTTTATTTTGCTTTGCCTGTGTGTACTTCCAGAGCTTGTCCAGAAAAAGTAAAATTCACAGCATTTTAAGTCTCAGTTCATAGGAATTTAGCCCACAAATTTATTAGAAGACCATTTTGTACTTAAAATTTCTAGGGGAGAAATTATTTTCTCTTCCCCATATCTGCTAAGGGCTAAGGAAATCATTTAAACCCCTGAGGATGGGGTTACTACACTTGCCCTTTGATCTCCCAGCTTATGTGGGGAGGTATCCTATTACATGCTCCACTTTAGGGAAGCTTGGGAGTTTGATTCTTCTCTCCATTGCCCCATGAATCTGTGATCAGTTTTCCCAGATCAGCAAAATGCCATAGGGGCAAAATCTCACTACTTGACTCTGAATTCCTAATTTCCCATAGATGTTGACATAATAATTCCTTATCGTAGTATCAGCCTTTTGATACTTTACAGAACAGTTTTAAAAAATATTCATCATTTTTAATTGTTTTCAACATGAGGTTGTCCAAACAACTGAATTTGCCTTATTCTCAGAAATACTTTGTTCTCTAGCTTCTCAGAAAGAGATGTCTATACTAGGTGCAGTTGGAAACCACTAAAGCTAAGGTGAGGTTGGAAACCACTGAAGATAATAAGCAGAAGAACAAATTGATCCAATTTAGTTTTTTAAAAAAATCACTTTTTAGTATGGATAATGGAATGGAGGAGGCAAGAGTGAAGTCAGGAAGTTTGATAAAAGACTAAGGAGTAATCTAGTGGGAGGTAGTTTGAGCTAGAGGGACAGTGAAGAAGGAGAGATATGGGTAGGGTGAGCTGTGTGCTCTAGGTTAAAATAGCAAGGACTTGGAGATAATTGCAAGCTGGAGGAGAAGAAAATAGAGGCATCAAGGATGACCCCGAGTTTCTGTCTTCAACATCTACGTGAATCATGGCACCACTGGGGGTGCTGGAGTGGGAGGACAGAGCAGATGGTGCTGTCTTGGTCCAGGGTTGTGTGTGTGTGTGTATGCATGAGAGAGAAAGAGAGAAAGAGAGGAGGAGTAGAATTAAGAGTTCAGTTGCAAGTTTGTAATGCTTGAGAATTATGTGAGGCATCCAAGTATCATCATTAATAGTGATTACTTACGGGTGGTGAGATTAGGAGAAATTTCTTTCCCCCCACATTTTCACTAGTAGGCATGTATCTTTTTAAGGAAAAAAAAATTTTAAAATAAAGGCTGCCCCTGTACACCATAAAAATTATAACTTCTTTTGAGAGCTTGAAACTGGTTACCTCCGTATTTAAATTTCCTTTTCCTTTCCACTTCTGTGTATTATTTGTGTGTCTACTATACTATAAATTATTCTTATCATTTCTAGTATCTATCACATTGCTCTGTGCATGGTAGATGCTTAATAAAAAACTGAGTTAATAAAGTCTTTTACACTTTGAAGACTCTCTATTTATCTCATTGAATCTTGCATTAGACTTCCCATAAGGATGTTGCAACACAAACCAACACATTTTACCATTCAGATTACCCAACACTGTACCAGACCGCACTTTTTCATGTGAAACTCAGTGTGTGAGTCAGGTGTCTGTCGCTATAATGAAATACCTGACACAGTCTACTTGTGAAGTAAAAATAGGTTTATTTGGAGTACAAAGTCCAAGATCAGACATACCCATTTGTTTGGCCTCTGGTGAGGGTGGCAGATGGTGACACATCATGGCAGGAGCATGTGTAGGAGCAAAGGGTCACATCTCCAAGTAGAACAGAGACAAAAGAGAGTGGGTAGTGCTGGCTTTTGTCTTTTTTGGGGGAGGGGGACCAGAAACTGAACCCAGGGGTGCTTAACCACTGAGCAACATCCATAGCCCTTTCTATTTGTAATTTTGAGACAGGGTCTTACTGAGTTGCTTAGGGCCTAACTAAGTTGCTGTGCTGGCTTTGAACCAGGTTTGCTCATTTTATAACAATTCTCTCATGAGAACTCAAGGGGTCATATAAGAACTAATTCACACCCCCATGACCAAAGGACCTCCCGTAAGGCCCCACCTCCAGAGGTTCTACCACCTCCCACAGACCCTCCCTGGGAACCAAGCCTGTACATATGGGCCTTTCGGGGGCAGGCACTCGAAATCCAAACCACAGGCCTCAGAGTCAAGGAGGAGGCGGACTTCAGAGGTTCACTTCATCCCTTTCACTTGAGCCCTAGATGGACTCCTTTCTCCGGTGGTAGTAGCAAGTTGAGCACAGTGGGAACACCTAACAGGCCCAGGCAGGCTTAAGTGGCACCAACCTTAATGCATTTGTTTGCCTACAGGCTTAGTGACAGCACAGATGGTCTGAGAAACCACCCACTGCTAAGGACCCCCAGACATGCCCTGGGCCTGCCTTCCCCATAATGAGCTTCCTCTCTCTCCCACAAGAGGAGATTGTGTCACGATGATATTTCATTCAACAAATTCTGGGAGCGAGTAAGCATTGGTTTCCTCTTGTTTTATGATCTTAACTACTGCATAAGTCTAAACCTTCTTAGAAATCCTCAGAGTGTAAAGCCCGAGACACAGCAATCTCTCTGGAGCCAGGAGACTCCTTGCTCATTAATAATGAACACTCTGGTGTCATTCTCAAGGCCAGACCACGGACAGGCCATATAGTACAGACAGGTATTTAAAAGTCAAATTCTCCCAACCTCTCGATGGGGTTGAGAGCCAGATGTACAACACCGACCAGAAAGTGACAAAGATGCCCTGGTTTTCATAATTTGCTCCGCTTCTTCTTCCCCTTCTAGAGTTTCCCTCTTCTAGCTCTAACCTCAGAAAGTAAAGAAAGGGAGGTGACCATTCTGCTGCAATACTCTTGCTTTGGCAGCTTCCCAGAGGGCCCATGCCAAGGCTGCAGGCTATCTGGGGAGAACACCCAGCTGGCCACCCCGAGGAGCACCACAACAGAGACACAGAGCCAGGCCCAGCCAGGCGAGAGCAGCTGTTGCAATGGGACTTCAGGGACTGGAGGCGGCCTTGTGCTCGGTGTCAGCAAGGCACTGAACAGCATCTGCAGCCCACAAAGAGCCCATGCATAACACAGAACTGCATGCTTCCACTTTCTAACTCCTTCATAGTCGCCTAGGATATGCAAAATAGATAGCTGGTCCATGGGTCCTGCCTACGATCCTGTCCTCGAATGCTCCTGTCTATGGCATTGTTTTCCCATACCCAGGCAACTTCAGAGAGCCAAACCCATGTATGCTACAGAGCAGCTTAAGCATGGCAGCAGGAAAAAGTGTGTTTGCTTTTCAGGTAATTGGTCATTCAGGTTAAATTTTCTACATTCTGAGATCCCCAAACAAAAGGCAGTGGAGCTCCCAGGGAGGCTGAGTAAGGAGAAGAGATTCTGGTTCTGTTGGAACTCCAGGCCTGCCATGTGTTCACCTAGGGACCAGGCACCAAAGTCCCAGCCCCCACTCATTTGCTGCTCCCCCAAGACCTTCTATCCAAAGCTCCCACAGCTCAATTGAAAGCAGCAGGCGAAAAGTCAAATACTTCATTAAAAGCAGCAAGAGGCTCCATTGTAAACCCACTGCTCTTGCCCATCAAAGATCAGACACTGGGATCCAAATCAGTTCTGGTTTCAATCAGAGATCAGATGCGTGAGAGGCAGCTTGCGGTGTGTACCTTTTCAATGTGCAGCAGAAAGCCCCTCGGTTTCTCCTGTTTTTACCTTATTTTTATACCCTATAGAGCCCCTCAAGAACTGCTGCTCCTAATACATACGCGCACACACGCGCCCTCATTATGCTGAGACAGGGAGAAGCAGAGAAGCACTTCAAAAGGTAAGCACAGGCTCGAGGTTCAGGTTTATTGAATTCCCGGAAATGCTGTCTCTCCTCCTGAGAAAGGTTAGAGTTTGGAAACAACTTTAATCTGGCCAAAGAAAAGAGAAAGAGGGAGAAAAAGACACAGGGAGAGGGAGCGTTGGTTGAGGGAAGAGATGGAGAGAAAGAGAGAGGGAATTGTTAATTTCAATTGATTTTCTGATAAGGTTTCATATCCTGAAGTGTGCTTCAAATCTGAGAAGTGACATCTGCTGAGATCGCCCGTCAGTGTCTGAATTCTCCTGAATGTAATTAGATCTGAGACAAGATAGAAGACTCAGTACGGTGGCCCTTAGGGAGGAAATGGTCTTTGAAAAGAATTATGTTAATCAGACTAGCCTTCTTCTTGCATCTGTTCTGCTGTTATTCTGGGTAAAATTAATAGGTCTAAGGAAGGATCTGATCATAATGACAATCTGGTCTTCACAGCAGGAGGTTTTATAAAGGAGCTGAACTGTGCCTTGTTGAGAACACTTAAAGTAATTAGTTACAGGGCTACTCACTTTCTTTCCTTTTTAATAATAATAATGGTTATTAATGTTTACAAATTAAAGAGTCTTACTCCAGATGAAAAGAGCCCTGAAATGGAGACTGGGGAGCAGAAGCCCTGTACCTTTCTGCCCCCTGCAGAGGGCGATGACACTGTATGTAGCCAGCGTCTTTTCCTGCTGGATTGTTCTCCCTCCTTCACCCCCAACCCCGACCAACCCTCCCTCCTTGTTCCTCAGGGAAGCTGGAGCCTGCAGAGGGTACCAGCAGAGCAGAGAGCAGAGGTGCTGAAGCCTGATCTCCACATGCCCAGTGCCTGGCACAAAGTAGATGCTCAATAAATATTTGCTGGTGGGATGGAAGAAAGGGGGAGAAAAGAAGAAAGACTAGAAATTAAAAAAAAAAAGAAAGAAAAAAGAGACATAAAAAAGAAGAAAAAAAGCAGGAAAGAAGAAAGACAAGAAGTAAAAAAGAAAGAAGGGAGGAAGGAAAGAAAGCAGAGGGGAAGACAGGAAAAGCATTCTCACTGCCTTACTGTAATACAGAACTTCAAAGCAGAGTGAGGGTTGGTGTCACAATTTGTGTTTCAGTCTTGATCAGTCTATAAACCAGTGGTGGGCAAACTACAGCCCTCAGGCTAAATCTGGCCACCATCTGTTTTTATCAACAAACTTTTTTTTAGCCCATACTTGTGCACGCTGTCCATCGCTGCTTTCACACGACACCTGCCCATTTGAGCAACAGAGCCTGTGTGGCCCTCCATGCCTGAGAGTGTACTTTGTGGTCATCATGGGGAAAGCCTATGGCTTCTGCCTTCATCTCCTAAGATGTTTTCTTTCTTTTTTTTTTTTTTACAATGATAGATAGGAGCACATAAGCCCAAGTCTCTGTGAGCATCACACCTGTTAATATCCTGCTGGCCACATTAAGAAGCAAGAAAACATGCTCCCTGCACCTTGAGGCTCAAGTAAGTCAAATGGCCACGTCCAACAGTGAGGTGAGGTGGGGAAATATACTTCTCCATGGAGGTCAGTTGATGGGAGTGAATATTTGTTGAAGAAAATCTCTAGTTGAAGTCAAAGCCTTAGCTAAGCAGTGTCTGATGTTGTCCCAAGCTACTGGACCCAGTTGCTAAAATATGCCGATATTTTGATGTACACTAATGGACCAACACTGGGAAGCAGGGTATAGATCCTCTCACCAATCTCATGAACAATTTACACCTGACCTCACTTGCATTCTTTCACATCTAGGAACTGTTAAGCAAAAAAGAAAAAGAAAAAGAAAAAAGAAAAGAAAGAAAAAACTGCACAATTTCTCTAATTCTTAAATTCATTGATCAATTTTTGAAAAATCTGCACTGTTCAGGAAGAAATCTGTGACTTTTAGAAAATACAGGCATAAAAAATATTTCAGGAAGAAATCTGTGACTTTTAGAAAATACAGGCATAAAAAATACAGGATTGAGGACTAATGGTAACAAGGAAGCAAAAAGAGCCAGGACCAAAATCAGATTTCAGCAAGAGCTGAGGTCACCTTAAAAAGAATGACAGCCATGGACAGGGGGTCCCAATTAATTAATGACAACTTAATTGAAAAAACTGCTTCCGTTCTTAGATTGTCCTCACCGTCCTCTAGAGCCATAGGGAATGCTGTGGCATCTGGGGAAGGGAAGGGGCAAAGCCCGTCTCTCTGTGTTCCTTCCTGCCTCTTCCTTCTGCTCCATAGAGGTAAGGGTAAGGTTACCATAGGATCAACAGCTTCATAAATATGCAGAAGAAAGACAAATCAACCTGAAATCCAAAAAAAAATAATTAAAATATAAATAGACTTGTTTGTTTCAAGGATTTGCAATGAATGCTTGACTCAGTCTGAAGATTAATCAGTGATGGGTAATTATACTTTCACACACACACACACACACACACACACACACACACACACAATCCATGCACACAAAAAGATAACCCTAGTCCCCTCTAAACAGCATGAATGCAAAAACAGCATGAGTCTTCTGATTCAAACAGAGATGAACTTACCTGAAGCTCCTTGCTGAGTTTGAGAGTTCACTTCATACCTGCTGCTCAGCCACCAGCACAGGACAGGTCACATGTGGGGTATCTCTGAAATTCACAACAGCATTACCCACCCCTCCTTTATTTCTCCTGCATTTCCCCCATGACAATTGACTTTTTCCTGGCAAAGGAGGTAAGCAATCTATCAATCCATAGACATTTAGGAAGTTTTCACACTGTCCAAACTCTGCAACAGACAATAACAAGAAACCCATGTCCTGACTAGAGGAACCCGCAGTTCAGAGATGTTTTTTTCTCAAGTAGGAGTAATTTTGTCTTTCTAGGAGACATCTGATGGTGTGTGAAGACATTTCTAATGGTTGTGGCTTGGGATGGAACTACCAGAATTTGGCAAGTAGAGGCCAGGGAGACTGCTAAATATCCTAAAATACACACAAAAAAAAACCCAAACACAGACTTATTAGGTTCTGGATGTCAACAGTGTTGAAGTGGTCTAGAAGGTGAGTCAAAATACAAACACAGGCTGTGTGGAATAGGGCCAGATACATACTATGGTACTTGGACTCAGGAAACCCACAGATCTTCCTTCTCTAGTCTTTGGATCTTTTCAATTCTACTGATTCCCAGTTGTACTGCCAGCTTTGAGAACTTAAGATTATCGATCATAGTCATAGTCTTAGGAATGAAATCTCTGTCCCTTAATGTGCCATTCCTGAAGTCTTCCTAGTACCTGACCATCTATCCATCCACCCATCTATCCAACCATCTATCTGCCTGTCCATCCAACTACTCAGCCAACAGGCAATATTCATTTGATACTATGAGAATTATTCAAACTCCATACCCTCATCTCATTTTCAGACAAGACTTCTTGGGAAGAAAAAAATCTTTGTGCAGCATTGCAAATCAGAATAGACCACGGGTGAGCTTTCTGTGAGAATGGGTTTATTCAAAGACCATGTAAAAGGGAGTCCTCCTCCCAGACAGTGGTGGAACAAGATGTACCCCAGATAATTGACTTGGTCTACTGCTAGAGGAAGGAGGAGCATGAAATAAAGGTGGTGGCATTCTGACCATGCCTCACACTGGTTTTGTAGCTTTGGGCAAGTTTCTCAAACTTTCTATGCCTTAGTTTCCTTTTTTGCTTTACTGAAGGGGTCATTGTAAAGATTCTGAATCATACATGAGAAGCTCTTAGCACAGAGTCTGGCACACAGGAAAAGCTCAGAAAATATGGATTATCGTTGTCAATTATCATCCCCCAGACAGAGTAGAAACTGGTGTGGAGATAGGTCCTATATCCATCAGTGAAACCCCTAAGAAACACACTTTTTTTTTAACCGCTGATGGTTAAACCAGGGTTTCTCACTCTCAACATTATTGATGTGTAGGGCCAGATAATCCTTCGTTGTCAGGGGATTGTTCTGCACACTGTAGCATGTTTAGCAGCATCCATGACCTCCACCCATGAGATGTAATGGCATGCCCCCTCCAACAATTGACAAAGTCTCCAGACATTGCCAAATGTCTCTTGGGAAACAAAATCCCCTAATCAAGAATTAATGTCTTAGACAATAATGATAAAAAAAATCAGTGTTAGTAACAATAATCACACGCAAGGAATTGGTTCTTGATCAATTGCAATTTCCCTTTCGACTGAATACCAGGGCAACATGCATATGCTGCATGTAAATTTAGATCCTTTGAAATAACACTTTTTCTGCAGAATTGGAGGCTCCTTCCCATGCCACAGTCTGATCAGTCCCTCTAAGCGTGCTTCCAGTCCAACATAGTTACCATGAGGTGCATGGGTTATAAGCATTCAAAAGAATAAGTTCCTTCCCAAGCAGAGATAACTGTGAATTTTGAGATTAATGCACATATTCCACCCAATTACGATGTTAATATAAACATGACTTTGGAAAGATAACAATATAAATATGTATTAATCAGTAATCACTTACATGTCTCTATCAGACTTAGTTGAGCAGACTTGGCTTGAGACCTCACAGCAGTTACCACAGAAATAACCCTAAGCAGGTTACTTTTCCTCTCAAAGCCTCCATCAGCTCTTCTACCAAATGGGGCTAATAATTGTACCCACCTCATGAAGAAGGAAGAGGATGCATTAAGTAAATAGGAAAAACTTAGTACAGGGAAATATTCAACAAATATCCAAGAAAATGTTGGCATTTTTGTTGGTGAAAGAAAAATAAATCAAAAATGTTAAAGCAAGAATAGTACTTAGACTCAAATTGAAGCACCTTTTTTATTTTCAACTGGTTTCAGGCGCTATTATGATTTTGCTCTGGACTATCCCCCCAAATCTCACATGTTAAAAGCTTGATCCCCAATGCAGCCATATTCAGAAGTGTTCTCTCTCCTCTTCTCTTCTCTCTCCCCCGACCCCCGCCGTTTCTCTATCCTTCCTAGCCACCATGAGGTGGTCAGCTCTGCTCCTCTCCACCCTCTCCACCATAACGATCTACCTCACCACATATCTACAACAATGGAGCCAGCTGACCATGGACTGATACCTCTGAAATTGTGAGCTAAACTGAATCTTTCTACCTTTAAACTGTTTTTCTCAGGTATTTTGTCATGATAACAGAAAGCTAACCAACACAAGTGCTATTTAACAAAGTTTTGTGTTCTCAACTATACAAGGTTGAATAGTGTCTCCTCAAAATTCATGTCCACCAAGAAACTTGGAATGTGTCCTTATCCAAAAATAGGGGTTTTGCAGATTTAATTAGTCATGATAAAGTCTTACTGGATTATGATGGGCCCTACATCCAATGATTGGTTCCTTATAAGAAGCCATTTGGAGATACACACACAGGAAAAGAGGGCATGTGAAGGTGGGAAGCAGAAATTAGAGCAATGCAGCTCTAAGTCAAGGGTCTGGAAAGATTGCTGGCAACCATCAAAAGCTAGAAGAGGATGGGGAAGCTTTTAGAGGAGCATGGCCCTTCCCAAACCTGAAGTTTAGACTTCGGGCCTCCAGGACTGGAAGATAATAAATTTATATTATTCTAAGTCATGCAATTTTTGCTACCTTGCTACAACAGCCATGGGAAACTAATTCACTAACTTCCCCTCTCTCAGGCTCTGGGTGGATACTGCTATTTCTTGACTTGTGCAAAAATAGGTTCCCTAAAGGTGTTTTTAACCATCTGCTTATTTACATCTGAGCCAGAGTTGCTTTTTACTCTTTTGTTCTGTTATTGAGCTCAAGGACATAGCCACTCTAAGCAAGCCCTGGTAGCCCTTTCTGAACAGAGCAGCTGTGTTGCCTCACAGATTCTTACCTCATCCCTTGCCCTTCTGCCATATTTTCTTATTTCAAACTGCCCCAGATGAAAGCCTGGTGGACACAATCAAAATTCAACTAGTTGCCCTTGGTAACCCTCCTACTTGATGCATGTGTGTTTAATTAGCCTCTGCTTGTCTTCATTCTGATCAGTGCATCTTCCATGGTGAATTGACCAGTTGGTTCAACCCAATGGTTGGCCAGTTCACAAAGATGGGCACCTTTGGCAGATATCACTGTTGACATCAATAGCTCTGTAAGGGCTGCCATTTCTCACTGAACCTAAAACAAAATAAAGTATTAATAGAATCCTGAGTTTAGGAGGGACTTTAAAGATCCATTTCTTTCAGTATCCCCACTCCTCTGCTTCCCCTGCTCGGTGGGTGAATTTTCTCTACAACATTCTTATCAAGTAGACATCGAGTTACTGCTTTAAAACCTCTAGTGATGGGAAATCCACTGCTTCTTACAACTGTCCATTTTATCTTTAGACACTTCTAGTATTAGAAAGGTCTTTTCGTTGATATAAAATCTGCCTGTCATTCTACCTACAGATCCCAGTTTTGCCCTCACAGCCCAAACAAAATAATATTCATCACTCTTCTTAGGCTTTCATCTCTAAGCATAGTGATTTCAGATTCACTGCCTCAACCTCACCCCCTGAATAGTTTATTTTTTAACTCCGGTCTGAACTACCCTTTCTCTTTCTCTTTTAGTCTTTTCTGTAACAAAATTTTAAGTTCCTGAACATTTCTGTCACTCTGTTGCACACATTTCCAATTCTTACAGCACATCCCTAAAAGCACACACAGCATTCTTGGTAATTCTAGTAGGAAAGGAGTAGGCTGACTTTAACAAATTGTTAAACACCTAGCTTTCTACTAGTTCTTCATCAGTGAACAAGAAACTTAACAATAGGTTCAGACACACGAAACCCTCATATAAGAGAAGTAAAAGAGCTGGTAGAGAGGAAACAATTCATTAAGACATTCAAGGAAAGAGCTGGAAAACACTCCTGGAGAGTAAACTGGACTCTGGACAAACGTGGCAGCATAAGGACCGCTTCAACTTAGGCCTGTGGCTGGGTGCATGTTCCACTTATTCTTGCTATTTAACCCTCCACCCCAATCTTAGTGGTTTAAAACAGTAGCATTTTATTATAACAGGTTCTGTGAGTCAGGAATTTGGACAGGGCCAATTGGAATGTGTCTGCTCCATTGTGCCTGAGATCTCCACTAGGAGGCTAGAATCCAGAGATTTTGTCACTGACAGGTCTGATGGGCTTAGCTGGCACTGCCAATGGAAACATTTGCTTTTCCATGTGGTTTGGGTTTCTCACAGCATGTCAGCTGGGTTTTAAGAGGGAGTGTCCTCAAAATTAGCATGCCAAGAGAATCAGGTGCATGATGCCCAGCTCAGAGGTCATGAGGCATCCCTTCATGCATTATCTTGGTACCCTCTTGATGGGGGAGCCATAGGTTACCTTGCACAGGAGGACAGGGGATGGGGAAACATTGTTGAATCCATCTTTTTAAAATAGAACCTAGAATTGTCTGGAGAAGTCAAAAGCTAGCAGTGTCCAGTGAATCACTGAGCAAAAATAACCCAGAACGGAGGAAATCCCTATGGAGGACATCTTCCAAGAAAGACAGACTGGAACTCTGTATCTATAATATGTTTGACCCTGTTCTCTGTATGTGACTTCTTTCCATATGGAGAACGTTCACCCTGGCATGGCTTGCACTCTAAAGAGTAGGATGAGTGTGATGTTGCTGGGACTTTATATGATAGGCCAAGATTAGGCTTCTCTGCAGAAAGCCCAAAGTAAACATAAATTAAAAGTTCTCAAGTCCTGTAATGCAAGCATACATAGGGAAGATGGTTTCAATGTTGGTTAAGCAAGAATATCAAATTCTAGATTCTGGTCATTAGGCCTAGGAGACACGTCTTGTTTTTTAAGCTATATCCGCAGTATTTATTATTTTGGAGTATGCTATGGCTGTGAATGAAGAATATAGTGCCTCCACAGCCCTATTACTCTCCAACTTGGAGCATATCTTTCTGTATAGCTGCCAAGCCAGCTATATATTAGGTACATATAATTCACAATCAAGAGTGACAAGGGAAAGCCATATACTCTCATCTCTGTGCTTCTTTTATTTTCATCCTTTGCACTACTTTGCTGCTAATTCAAGTAAAAACAACTTGATCTGAGTCCATGACAGCATTCTAGTATATTCTTGAACTCAGCTCAGAGTCTGATGTGGATACAATAGCTCTCCAGAGAAAGAACTCTGGAAAGAATTGGAGGAGGTCAGTGGTTCCAAGCCTGTAAACCATGAGAGGACGATATACTCATTTCCCCTTTTACCTCAGGAGGCAGCAAGCAGAAATAATAAGTGGCAAAAGCCAGGCAATACCCTATCAGAAGACAACTGATCTTTTAATATAATAGTCCCTCAGAAAGCCATAACCATCCCAACCAGTGAAGACCTGGTCATGCCAATCATTGTCCTTACTGCCCATTTACAGTTATCATACATTGTTTTCTATCATGGTTTTTCATTTCACTAATATTTTAATAATGATGAGTTGATCTTATACCCACAGGAAGAGGGAGGGAAAGAAGCAATGGTTGAGCCATAGAAGCCAGAGTGTGACCACAGGAATGGAACAAGGCTGGCATGATAGGTTTTCTGCAGTTTTGCATATATTAGATGTAAAATTTATATCTGCTTACTAATAGTATTCAGTTTATTTTCTGGACTTTCATTCATAATCACAATTCCAAGCATTAACACTTTTCTCCTTCCACCATGAATGCATTCCATTTCCACTCTCCCAATCCAAATGTGACCCATTCTTCTAGACCACATCCAACCTCACATCTCTCTCCTCTTTCGCAAACTCCTCCTAATACTTACCATCTCTCTCCCTCTCCATGACATTTTAATCACATTCCACCTTCTCTTCTTACTTAACTGTTTCTCATGCTTGTGTTGAACTTTCTACTAGGCCTCTTGGGGTGGGGGACATTTTGTTGGTTTCTCCACTGCCTATATATAAAATACATATATGTTAAAAATGCAGATAAACTAAGTTGTTAGGAGTGAAGAGGTTTCTGATGACTGATCCATGCCCTTTCTCTTCTGATGTACAAGAGGCCTTTTGGAAACATGTGGCTGGCTTCATTCAGAAGAATGGAATGTGGCAAGCTAAATGGGAGACTAAATCTCTCTGAATCCTACAGGAGGCACATGTTAACCTCTGAATAAACACTGACATACCTGTGTCCTTGAAGCAATTATAAAAATACATCCTGGGCTCGACAGTCCACTTCCTCCAAGGATTGCTATCAAAGATGCCCATCATCCATGAGATCATCTCAAGAGCCAAGGCCAGCAGATGAGGGCCAGGTTGGTCCATTTTTTGTTCCATAAGAGCTACAGAATCAACAATGATTTCCAATGAACCAAGAAACTAGTCTACTAAGTTACTGCCCTGATTGTTCCTGTATCCCCCTGCCTCCACCAGCTAAGAACCCTAATACCAAAGGATCTAATGAGAACTTCAGGAGAGGCTCTGGAAACTCTGGTGACACTTGGAAGTCTTGAAAACAGAAAACATCGAGTTATGCTGCCCTAAAAAGTGGCCTTAGCTGGAGCAGTTTCCTCATTGGTACACACTGCTTTGAGTCTTTTCTGGTGTCTTTCCTGTTCTAGGGCCTTAGTGAGTATGCCTCATTTAGGGAAGACACTGGTAAATGTTTTCTCTAAAGGACCAGACTGTAAAATATTTAGGCTTCATAGGCTATTCAATCTCTGCAACTGTTCATCTCTGCCATTGTAGCATAATAGATCAAATGAGCATGGCTATTCCAATAAATTTTTATTTACAAAAACAGGTGGAGGAATGAGTTTGGCCTGTGGCTCCCTGAGCATTGTTCCATTCCTGTGGTCACACTTTGGCTTCTGTGGCCCAGCTATTGCTTCTTTCCCTCCCTCTGCTAACTCTATCTATATTCTACAATCTATTTTAAATGTCTGTATTTTCTCGTGAAAATTTCATGGATTTCTCCAACCTATACAACTTGAATGGGTCGTCTGAAGCTTACTAACATTTATAGTTAGCACCACAGAATTTAGAATATAATTATTTCCTAAGTATTGGTTTCTTCTTCTGAACAGCATTGCAAGGTCCTTGAGCGAAGAGAACATTTCTCGTGTTGGTATGTTTCCTACGCCTCCCCTATTACAATTTGGTACATAGTTAAATGAACACCTGCTAGGTGATTTATTGGCATATATCTACCACAGTGTGCAATTGTTTCTTACTCTGGATGGTAGCCTGAATAATGAATGGCCCCTGAAATGCTCAAGGCTTAATTTCTGGAGTCTACGGCTGTTGCCTTCTATGATGATAGGACCTTTGCCAATGTGATTAAGGGTCTTGAGATAAGGCTGTGACCCTGGATTATGGTGGGAATATGGAGGCGTGTCATTTCACATATCCTTACAAGAGTGAAGCAGGGAGAGTCAGAATGGGATAAAATGACAGAAGCAGAGACAAAGACTTTTAAAGATGCTCTGCTACTGGCTTTGCAGGAGGAGGAAAAGAGCCATGAGCCAAGGGCTATATCTGCCAAAGGGAGCTGGAAACAAATTCTCTGCTGGATCTTCCGTAAGAACAAGACCTGCTGACTCCTTGCCTTAAACCCAATGAAACTCATTTCATAGTTCTGACCTCCAGAATTCCAAGAGAATAAATTGGTATTGTTTTAAGCCATTAAGTTTGTGGTGATTTGTTACAGTAATAATAGGAAACTAATACCCTCGGTGAGAGAAAACCATTACATGACTAAAAACACCAAGAGACATTTTCATGCCCATATCTGGATGCCGCATGGCTTTGAGCATTTATCCTCCACTCAGGAGGGAAACCTGAAATAAGTAATTTGAAAAGATTATGGAAGGAAGACATTTGTTTATTTGTTTATAGGAAGAAACTCCCCAGTAACATTCTGAATGTCATCTATTCTTCAAGGTGCAGAAGAAAGAGTACTGGTCCTAAAGGTCTGGGTTTGGGATTCAGTTCAGATACCTACTATGTGGCTTTGGAAGAGTCCCTTTAACCTCTTTGATATTAAAGCCCAACGGCTACAAAAGTTATAGGACGTCTGTCCAGCTCCACTTAATTGCCCCCCTGAGGCAAATTGAGCCTCTCTGTTCATCTGGACATAATAAGACATTTACTGTAAGCTTGCAATAATGCTACCCAATAAGGAACCCAAGAGGCGGCTCTGCCATATAGATGGTGGAGGTATTCAGGGGCTGCAGAACTGCTGAGCAGCTATAAGACCTCCTTCTGCAAAGGAGAGGCGGCAGTTACTCCTCTGACCCCTTCAACCCCAAATGCTACCAGGTGCATCAACGAGGTGATTATTTCCAGAAGGATGGGCTGGAGTATTTTGATTTTCAGCTTTTCGAGCTACACTCCTAGGTTAATCATGGAGATCGAATCTGCACACCCCAGGTTTTTCCTGTCATTAAATCCACAGTAACAGTAATATGAAGGCAGCTTTATCAGAATAATATATTTTTTAATCTAAGAAAAATCTAAGATCAATTATTTTAAGTAAAATAGACTCTAATGGTCAAATGCACTACTTTGACTTCGGGGACACACTGTAGGGCTCCCTGAGGCAGTTTTTCCAAACCATTGCCCCTTCTTCAGCCTCCCTCACTCTGTTTGCCTCTGAAGAGAAGTTATCAGCAATGACTGCTTTGTCCTCCTTTCTCAAACTCTTCCTCTTCATGTATCATATGCAGTTTCTCTTCTCTCAGAGGACAGAACATTTTCCCACTTGTCCAAGGCTGGCCCCTCTTACTCTTATCAAGTTTACTGCATCGGTTCTCCACTTCTCTCCCTGCATCTCAAACGCTCACACCCTCTGCCTCTTTTCCCTTCAGGCCACTAACAAGCTCAAGCCCCTCATATGCTTATAAGCAGATCCAAACAACAGCTCTTCCTGAACCCTGGTACATCCTTGAACTGCTTTCTGCACTGGTGCTTCCCAGCGAATCCAAATGCTGTCTACTGTCACCATTTCCTCTCATCAACACCCAGTCACCCTTGAACATCTTTCTTTCTGACTCTTGTTACAAATAATTAACTCAAATTACTCTCTGCACTACTGAACTGTTCTTAATTGACAATTTCAAAGGCTCTTTCTCAGTTTCTCATCTTCTTTGACCTCTCTGCAGTACGTAATTGGCCACTCCTTCCTGCAACTATCACTTCCCTCAGTTTGCATGACAGTGTCCCATTTGGAGCATTCTTCTGTATTTGTGATTAATTTTTCTCCACCCTTTGTCTTCCTGTTCCTCTTCTCCCTTTCCTCAACTGTGGCTAGCCATGGGTCCTGCATTTCGCCCTCTTCTGCCCACCCAGCATCATCCACATCCACCGACTCCATTTCTGAACACCGTCCCAAATTCCATCTCTGCTTTTCCAAATGCATTGTAGACATCTCTACATGAATGTTCAAATGACCTAATGAGAGAGGTCTAAGTCTAAATGAATGTCCATTTCTATCAAAATAGCATAATCTAATGGTTAAGAACATGTCTTTCCCAGTTTTATAGGCTGAGTTCCAGGTTCAGCTTCTTTCTGCCTTCGCTGTGTGACCCTAAGAAATTCCTTTTTGAATCTCTGCATCTGTAAAATGGAAAAATAAAAATATCTACTTACTTCACAGATTGGAGAGAAGATTTAAAGAGGTAATGCACCCAAATCTCATGCTTAGCACTTAGAACAAAGTTTTGGTTGTATAAATGTTAGTTGCTGTTATACTCCACTTAACCATTCCTGTAAATGAAGTGTTCTTTCTGTTTGCCAGTCAAACTTAGTTGGTCATCTTTGATTCTACCCTACCTCCAATTAATTACCAATGACAGTCATCTCTCCATAGGAAATTGGTTCCAGGACCTCCTGTGGATACGAAAAATTCAAGGATGCGCAATTTCCTTATATAAAGTGGCCTGGTGTTAGCATACAACAAATGTAAGTTTTCCTGTATATTTTAAATCATCTCTAGATTAGCTACAATGCCTAATACAATGTAAATATTATATAAATACTTGCTATACTGTACTGACTACAGGATAAAGACTGTACTAATCAGTACCTACACAATTTCACCCCTCGTCCCTGGTGGGTTGAGTCTCTGGATGTGGGACACAAGGCTATGAGGAGCCAACTGTATTGCATTCTTTAGTAATGTGTTTCACTTCTATTTCCTACTTTTCATGTATCTACTCCTGTTGGGACCAATCACAGTCTGCTGTCTAACATCTCCACCCTTCTCTCTACTCTCCAATCCGTCCTGCACACCCCATGGCTTTACCTATCTGAAGCACGTACCCAACACATCCTTTTTGGGCCCCTAAACCTTCAATAACTTCTTACCATATTACAAATAATGGCCCCTCAATGGTCCCCAGGATCTTGTGCTGCTTTCCCAGTATTATTTCCCACAAATATTTATTCTATAAATAGCTCACATTCTACCCAAACCTACTGCACCACAAATAAGTGTCTTGCTTTTCTGACTCCGCGCCTTTGCTCATGTCATTTCTATTGCTTTGACGGCCATTTCTCTTTGCTAAAAGCTCCCTTAAAGTCCAAAGGGAATGTCACTTCCTTTGACTTAATAGTTCTTAAACATTTTGAGTTATGGCCTCTGAAAATCTAATGAATGTATAGATTTTCTTCTGTAAAGATGTAAATGGGCAAACACATTTGGATATAGTTTCAGAGGTTCATGGACCACCTCCCTCCAATTTTCTTTCACCCATCACTGAATTCTTTTCTCTTTTCATCACTGAATTCTTAAAGCATTATGTATCTCTCTTAAGGAACTCATCACATTATGCCTTATATTTCAGTTAGATTTAATGCAGGCCTTCCTTAACTTCCAGAAAAATATTTTCTTTGATGTTGTTATTGTTGAATGATTTTCTAAATGAAGTTCAAAGAAAACCAACATTGGAATCACATGAGTGCTTGATAAGAAATGAGATTCTCGGGTGCCACTCCAGAACTCTCTTAGAATCTCTGAAGGTGGTGGGAGAGGACCAAGAGACACCTCCCATATGCTGCCCCATTGAGGTAGCCTTAGTCTCATCTGGTGCCTGAGCCAGTCCCACAGAGGCAGGATGTACAGAAATAGCCTTGGTGTTCCCCCAGTCCTTCTGGTCCAGCCTGTCTGCTAAACATTATGGGCAATAAGAGAATTCTTTCTCCTGCCATCTTGCATCAGTCAGGTTGGATTGCTTCTTTACCAGTCCCTTCTTGTTTGGGATGGAGACTGGAAGGTGCTAAGGGGTACTGCATCCAGGTCATCAGGCTGTCTTCTCTGCAGCAGACTTCTTTTTCCAAACCTCTACCCTGCATTGGAGAGGAGGCTCCTGCTTGGCCTTGGTTTGATACATCTTAACACACTTTGCAGAGAACTCCCACAGGCCTTCTAATGGAGCTTGCCTGAATTATGATAGTAATTTGGGTAAACGCCTTATCGCCTTTCTCTGACTATGAAGTTCTTAAGGGTAGACTAAACCAATTTCCAGGTTTGGCATATCCATTGTATTGCCTTATTTCACCCAGACAGATGAGGCTCCTTCTCCCTCCCTCCCCATTCCAAAGAGGTCACATTACAGCTTCCTTTTTTCCCTATCTACAACCTGCTGATTTTTCAATTCTCACCTTTTCCATAAATCTCTTCCCAGGAGGTTCTAATATACATTGAACACTCCCCTTCTAAAATACCCAAGAACACTGACAGTCTCCAAAATTTCTTTTTGACCTGCAATTAAATGGCATAGTAGTTACTGTGATTTGAATATGATTTCCCCCCACAAAGGTTCATGTGTGGAGGCTTGATCCCCTGTGTGATAATATTGGAAGATGGTGGGACCTTGAAGAAGTGAGACCTAGTGGGAAGTGATGGGGTCATGACCCCTGGTGAAGAGATTAATGTTGATCTCACAGAGAGAGTTAAGCCTTGCAGAAGTGGATTAATTCCCTCAAGAGTAAGTTATTAGCTGGGCACAATAACACACACCTGTAATCCCAGCTACTCAGGAGGCTGTGTCAGGAGTATTGCAAGTTCAAGGTCAGCCAGGGCAACTTACCCTGTCCCAAAATTAATTAATTGAGGATGTAGCTCAGTGATAGAATGCTTAGCTTAGAATGTGCAAGGCTCTGGGTTCATCCCCAGCACTGTAAAAAACAAACCAAACAAAAGGCTTGAGTTGCTATAAAAGAGTGAGTCTGGCCTCCCCTGCTCTCTTGCTTCCTCTCCCACCATGTGAGCTATTGTCTATGTTGTGAAGAAGGTGGAGAGCCCCAGCCAGACACGAGCTCCATGCTGTTTGGACTTTCCAGCCATCAGAATTGTGAGCAAAATAAACATCTTTTCTTTATACATTACCCAGTGTCTAGTATTTTATTACAGCAACACAAAATGGACTAGGGCAGTAGTTAAGCTCATGGATTCTGTATCGAGGCAAACCAGATTCTGAAATTCTGCTCCAGCACTAAATAACAGCATGGTCTGAACTTAGCTCTGGGACTCAGTTCAACATCTATAAAACAGAAGTAATATAACATATATCTCATAGTGTTTTTATGAGATTTCAATGAGATAACACTTATAAAGCCCTCAGCACAATGCTCAGGATATAGTAAGTACTCAATAAATGTTAGTTTTATAGAGCTGTCTTGTATAAGTCGGATTAGGCTAAGTTATGCTATGGTAAGAGGTGACCTCAGACATTGCTTTTTACAGAGGCACAGAGTTGTTTCTCACTCCTGCTACATGTCTTTTGTAGCACAGTTAGGAACCAATTCCACATTGCTCCATCCCAGGAGCCAGGATGACAGAGGAGCTGTGACCGCAACATTGCCAGTCATCACGGCAAAGGGATGCGAGACCATGGAAAAGCAAGAACTGGCTCTTAAAATTTCTGCCTGGAAGTGACACACATCACTTTCCCTTACACCTCATTGGCCAGAGTCACACGGTAGAGCCTGACTGCCATGCAGCAAAAAAGAACAATTTCCCCTCAGGAGGGGGAGGGAAGAAACAACTGTCTGCTAAGGGTGTCGTTGATGTTTGTTTCCCAATATCTGTCATATGACTGACGTATCTTGGGAACCCCTCAGAACCTAGCACATAGTAGGAAGTGAACACACATTTTATTGATGGATAGTAGGTGTTCATCATGTCTCTCTACATTTTGAATTGAGTGGAGTGATTGAAGGAGAAATTCCTCAGTGATATATAGCAAGTGTCTGAAAATGTCAACTGATGAATTGACAGCGGAGGATCGTAGATCCCTGCTTCTTAAAACAAATGAAGCCATCTACCTGGCGCATATGCTGCACTTGAGTACCTTCCAAGTCCATGTTTGCTTCAGGAATTCCTTTCAGAGGAGTTTCTTAAACTTAGTTTTCTGCAAAATCCATAACGTTGCTGCCATTTTTACACATAGATCCACAAATCAGCATACAGCAAAATTCCTTATTTTTTTTTCCCCAAGTCCTGGACAGCAATTAGGACATGAAACCTTCACATCACCTCAGGGATAAACATGTGGTGTGGGTATCTGGGGACCCAGTAGGTACACCTCCTTGCTCTTGTAAAAGATGATTCTTTAAATAAATAAATGTCAAAGAGAGGTGTCGATAGTCCAAAAGTGCAAGTCTTTAAAGAAAATAAAACCTAATCCCCCAGGAAACTTGGTGTCTCTCTGCAATTATTCATTATTATTGATTATCTCACCCTGGTTTTATCCCTAACCTTGAATACATTTCTTTCAAGTCACTCTCAATCTTGAAATTTGGAGTCAAAATTCCTTCCCAGGGCATGTTTGTGGCTCCAGTGCTTCTGTGTCTTCACGAGATATTAACGTCCCTGGTGTCTTTTTTTCTGCCAACAGCAGACTATGCCCCTGTTGGGGGGCTCTTTCACTTCTCCAGAGCTTTCTTCCTCAGTCAGCAGTGATCGGATGTCCCACATGACCCAACTGCCAAGTTCTTCCCGCCTCAGCAGTAGAAAGGAATTTCCAGGGGGGAAAAGCTCTCTCCTTTCAAGTTCCCTGCTCATAACTTACCATCTTCTTTATCCATAGGGCAGAATCCCAAATGGAACGAAAGTGCTCAAGTCATTTAATGCTGTTGTCTGGGGGAGTGGAGAGCCAGGAAGAAGAAGGAAGAGCTCCATGCAAGGGAAGGATGCAACCTATTTACTCACTCTTTCTGTCCTTTCTTTTTTCCTAACTTCCTCCTTTTATTCTCATCAACATTTTCACTGAATTGTATGTAAAGTAAAATTTGAATTGAATTCCTTAAGCAATCAACTCTTTACCAGCCGCGTTTGATACAGACTGTCCGCTTCTAAATGCTACATGCCTCTTTTCAATGCAAGCCTGTGGCAAAATATATCACTATTTAAATGTACTTAAAACTGCCTTACTCTCTACTACAATTCAAGAGAACTAGAAAAAAAGAATTTTCCACTTTGTTTTTACTACAATATCCCCAGAGATTAACCTAATGCTTGGCAGAGGAAGGATGTCAACAAATAATTGTGGAATGAAAACATTCACCATGGTGAATAGGTATTAAACCTAGGCAAGCTACCTGAGTTCAAAACTCAGTCCCACATCTACTGCTTCTGTGATCTTCGATGATGTCTGTGATTCCTCTCTGCCTTGGTTTTCTTATCTATAGAATAGGCAAAAATAATACTCAGCTCACTCCGGGTTCTGCTACAGATGAAATACTCCAGGCAATTTAAGTGGAAAGGATTTGAATATAGGGAATCAGTTGTTTACAAAATCATTGAGTGACAGGCTCTAGCCTCAGTCTTTACAAACAAATGCCATTAAGGTGCTGAGCAACTAAAAGAACTCCCACATCTGCCAGTCGGAAAGTTAGAGAAAAAGGAAGTCACAATCCAAACTTCTGAATTCAGGATCACATCACTTTAGACAGAATCCAAGGACCAGGAAGGTACCAGATTTGTTGGCTCCAAGAATTCCCAAAATGCAGCCATCTGCAAGCTATTACCAGAACTGCTAACTCCAGGGTCAAACTGTTAGACCATCCGGATCTGCCTTAGAATGTGGATGGCTCACTTGCCCCTCCTAATATCCCTGCTTAACTCAACCAAGAGTTCAAGTTCTGACTCCTGATTGGATGAAATAAGATCACATCATCATGTCCAGACCATAGCTGCAAAGCCTTCTTGGAAAGGGAGTTTTCAGTCAGCCACTGCAGGAAAGGAAGTAATCCTGGAAGGGGTATGTGCCATTGACCAAACTGTGCTATAGTGTGCACGACAGGATCTAAATGAGACAGTTTATGAAACATGCCTCCTCACAGTGCCCGGCACATGATAAGTTAGTTCTCTATAAAGGTTAGCCCTTCTTATTACCTTCCAAGACCCATCATGTTGGCTTGGGTTGTGAACTTTCACACACATTTTGCAAATACTGAAAATTTAGCCTAATATCCCCACAAAATTTAGCTCTGTTATTTTGGGTACTGGACATTGGGAGAGCCCATGCATCTCTCTCCATGTGCTACATTCCTGGGTTTCTTCAGATCACTGCAAATGTAGGCAAAACCTCCTTTTCCTTCTTACCTTCTGCCTAAATGCTGAACACCCCTGCTGAGTGCCATCCACAGCCCGTCCTCCTGGAAGCCACAGGACATGCATGCAGTGTACCCAGGGGCTTCAAGCTGCCATTATCTATAGCATTCTCTTCATTTGCTTTGTCCTTTGTGCTTTGGGGCGAGGCATGTGGGTGTGAGTGCCTCTTTTGTGTGGAGGATGCTCCATCCAGTGTCCGTATTCTTTTTCTTAAACCATGTGTCTTTCCCTTTCTGAGATCAATTCCAGTGCCCTTGCCTTCTTTTTCCTTTTCTTCAGGCAAATCCTCTGAGGACATTTCTTTCATAGTAGACAAGTCCATCCAGAATATCTTGGGTACACCTTCTACATACTAGTTTCTGTGCTAGGTCCTGCAAATCAATAGTACTCAAGTCATAAGGCAACTTGCAATTTATATAAGACCATTGTGGTGCTCAGGAACACAAAATAGAGAGACCTACCTCATATTAGTGTTGGAGGTCATGGACAATGTCTCAGAGTATAAAAGTATAAGCTGAGATGAATGAAAGAGTTAGTGGGAGTTTTCCAAGTCAAGCAAGATTAGGGAATTAAGAATGTTCCATGAAAAGACATAGTACAAAAAGACCCTCCCCATTAGTGGTTAAAAGTTAGATTTTTGAGGTCAGTGAATTGGGGGGTCAAGTTTCTGTTCTCTCGCCTGTTGAAATACATAGAAATTCCATCTGTCCTTGAAAAACCATGTGTCTGCTGTTAAATACAGCTTTGGTAGGATAGTCAAGCCATGTGCCCTGTCTTCTATGGCCAAGTTGTAAGGAGATAGAACAATCTAGGCCAGTAGATACTTTCTATGGAATTTGAAGCTTGGGAGGATTGAAAGAAAGACTGCAAATGGCCTGAGTTCATTCATTATAGTGGTGGTAGACTCTCAATCTGTTATTTTATGATATTAAAATTTTTGTCCTTGCTGAGATTCCATCTTTAGGTTTTTTCCCTCAATTTGGTAATATATCCCACATTCCAGAAGACTTCAATTTTTGCCTGACTTTGTTTCTAGCTTGCAACTCAGAAATCTTACTGGGTGAAGGATGGGGTTCTATGAGTCCTTCTAGGAGTTCTCAGATGTACTCCCATGGGCTGTGGTATTGGAAATTGCATCAGTCTTGGCCAGATTTTTTTAGGACAAAATGATCCATAAGTTTGTATCTGTATATGTATTTGTCTTTAGGGGAAAAATGTTGTGACAGATATACCAATATGGATACTTTGCATGATGGCATTGCACATGATTTTTATTTTATTCACTGTGCCCTTTCATGTATTCCAGAATTTCTATAATAACCATATTGGGAAAATGCTAATAAAAACACATAATTCTTCTACCTTATAAGACTGCTATATGAACCAAATTGCATAGCATGTGTACAAACCTCTGGGAAATGGGAGGAGTGGATATGAATACATCCTTCTGTGTTCAGAGTTGGTTCTGTTTCCAGGGCCCATTCTGAAGAAGACTACACTGAAGCAGGCTTGCTGTCAAGCAGACATGGCTGTGATGCTTTATCCATTCTCCTTCCAAGTACCAGGAGTGACCCTCAGCCTTGGTGCCTCCCCTGCTGCATCATTGCCTCCGAGGGAACTGTCCTAGTGCTAATAGGTAAGGGCCTCCCTAATGCTGGAGAACTGATACTACCTGCAGGGGCTGCCCCAGAGTGCTCCTACCAACTCTTGAAAGAGACATGTGGTACCCTGGAGAAGTCTCCCAGTGCAACTCACAGCCAAGAGAGGCTTCTCCAGCATCCCTCACTCCTACCTCCCACACTCAGGATGATTCTTTGTATCGTTAGGCCAGGAGGCACTTTGGAGCAGCATCAGCCACTCCAAGATGAACACCTGCAGCCCGAACTGTTGATCTTCAAGGCTTAGCAACCCACAAAACATGGCCCATTTGGGAGCTCTGTCCAGAATAAGTCCTCAGAATATACTCTAGGACCTGAGTAGGGTCTGGGGAGGCCATATATTTCACACAGAGAAATCTCTTGGGGCAAGTGTCATACATTGATATCTCTCTACCAAGATTGTGGAGTTGGGGAATCCTCAGGAACTCTGGGCAGATTTATTTGTGATGACTACAGCTTTTCCTAAGGACTATCAGCAACCAATTAGTAGTAAGGACAACTCAGAGACCTTCAAATGAAGAGCAAGCAGCTCATCTCAAGTTCAAATATATCTCCTTTCTCTAATAGTTCCTTAGGCCTTGAGGAAAAATTAATTGCCATCTCCCTGGCATGTACATGCTACTTTGTGGGTACTTCATTTATACCATTTATCACACTCTGTAAAAGTTATGTATTTCCCTATCTTTTCCCAGGAGGCTATGCATTTCCAGGGGCCAAGGAATAAACATTGTCTATCTATCACAGTGCCTGGCATGCAGTGTCATTGTCTAAGAAGTAAGTAATTTCTTCATCTATTCATTCAATAAACCTTTGTTGAATATCTATTCTGGTCAGGCACTGTACCAGGCACTGAGGACACAGTGGTGGCTAGGATAAACCCAGCCTCCGTTGAGTTCACCTTGTGGAGGGGGTAGACAGAAGAACACAGACACACTGTCATATAAGGATGTTAAGTGTCAATAAACGCCCTGAAGATAAGTGACAGGGAGCTCCATTTCAGATGTGGGTGGCTGGGGAAGGCCTCTGTGAATGTCACAACGAAGTGGGAGAATGAGCCATTCTAAGAGGGGGAAGAAAGCTGTTGCTGGGGGAGGCAGTAGCAAGATGGAAGGCTGAGGACAGCTGGATGAGGAATGGAGAGTGGAAGGAGGTGAGATTAAGGGACCTCATCTTCCCGGTTACCACAAGGAAGTGGGTTCTATTCTGAGGGAGAGGACCAGTCATTGGGGTGTTAGAGCAGAAAAATAAATGTTCTAATAAATGTTTTTATTCCACCACAAGAGAATGAAGTGGAGAGGAGCAAGGAGAGAAGCTGTGAGAACATTAGGAGGAGATTCCTAGACCAAAATGATG
This sequence comes from Glaucomys volans, assembly GCA_020662805.1. Lineage (NCBI taxonomy): Eukaryota > Metazoa > Chordata > Mammalia > Rodentia > Sciuridae > Glaucomys > Glaucomys volans. Next base: position 15,991 of record JAJEJO010053345.1, on the reverse strand, counting down.
GTGATGACTTAGACTAGGGCGGTCACACCTTGAACTATGGACACAGACAATGTGGTCAGGCCCAGGATACAGTTAACTATGGAATTTTAGGCTGCAGGAAGTAGTAAAGCTCTTCACAAGGAAGGAGTTGAGGGCTGGAACCAATAAAGATCAGGTGCCAGCATTACCATGCTAATCTGGGCAGGGCAAGGCCTAAATCAGGCTCGGGGATCAGAGCAGACCAAGCAGCAGGCAGGCCCTGGGCATTGGCTGCTGCTTACAGGAGGATGGGGAGGGGGAGGAAGAGGGGTGCCAGAGGGCACCATGGCCACTTAGCCCAGGGCCTACATTGCCCCCACCTCACATTCTCCCCAAAGCCCCTAGCCAGGTGGTGCAGGGATTGGGATTCTGGCAACAAAAAGCGCTGAGACCTTCACTGCAGCTCGGCAGCTGCTGTATCCCCACTGGCCCTATCTGTGGGCTGAGGACAAGTGAAAAGGAAATCATAGCAAAATAAGATTCCATTCCCCCTCCCACCCCCAGCTAGATCTTGTTCTACAGCTTGCTGATGGGGGCAGGAATGCAGAGGTACCTCCTTGGGGACACAGGACATCTTTTGTCATCTCCTGGGCTCTCTAGAAACAGCTGGCTGCACAGTATTCTTGCAGAAGTTGGCCCCAAGCTGGCCGCCAAACTTCAGGGCTGAGTACCTCCCTGAACCAAGGCCCTCCAGCTCCTGGGTGTCACTTTTATTGACTCACTGTTACAGACAGCTGCCAGGGAACAACAACTGAAATGCTCACCATAAGGATCTGAGATTTATTCCACTTCCATCTTAGTGCTCGTTAAAAAGCATGTAAAAGAGGATGCTGGGAGGTGATCCAAAGCAGACCTAGCCGAGAAAGTGCAGACCTCCCATCCAGGAACTGCCAGTGGTATTTATGACCAGCAGAACGAGGCCAAAGACTCTGCCTAGCATCAGGGCCCCAGAAAACGGGACAAACTTCCTCAACGCTTCTCAACACTACCTTCAACACCTCCTTCACTAAAACCATTTCCTCCCAACTAGTCATGGCCACAGAGCCCATCCCCGAGCCTCGCTTGTTTCCTGCACACTCCACATCTGAAGGATCTCCTTAGTTTTCCCAAATCCACTGAAGGTGTGCATGCAAGTCTCACCCTGAGCAGTCTGCCCTTTCCAGTTAGGCTCAACTTCCTGTGGTAGACAGAGTTACAGCCCCCAAAGACATCCGTGTCCTATTTCCTAGAACATGACCTGTCCCTTGAATGTTGAGGAGTGCCTTAACATGGGGAGATCATACTGAGTTATCTGGATGGGTCCAGGATAATCACCAGTGTCCTTATTAGACAGTAGGAGAGCGAGAGTCAGAAAAGTGAGACATGACAAACCAACAAGAGGTTGAAATGATATACTGTGAAGATGGATGAGGTGGCCATGAGCTAAGGAACACAGACACCGGCCACTGCTGGATAAGGCAAGAAATAAATTCACCCAGAAGCTTCCAGAAGGAATGCAACCCCACCAACACCTTGATTATTTTTGGGCATATATATATATAGTCAATAGACCTTTATTTAATTAATTTATTTATATGTGGTGCTGAGGATCATACCAGGGCTTCACACATGCCAAGCAAGCACTCTACCACTGAGCTACAACCCCAGCCTGATTTTTGGACTTCTGACACCCAGAAATGTAAGAGAAGGAATTTGAATTGTTTTAAACCTCTGAGCCCATGATTGTTGTCACAGTAGCCACAGGAAATTAACACATCATCTTTTTTTCTCAATGTATTTCTCTTACTTATTTTGCTACTTTGCCAAAAAAACATCTAATGATGTTTTGCCTCACATTGTTCCCCAGATGGAGCCCTTGTCTCAACTGGCCCGGATGTCCCAGAAATTTGAAAAGAATACTTACAAAGCTTTTGCTTATCCTTAAAGCTTAGTATAGCACAAAATAAGTACTCCTCATATACCTAGAGAAGGGCCCACAGGCAAATGGGAAGGTGTGTCATACAAGGATGGGAGCCTTCAAGCCTGCCTACACATGTAGACCTTGGCTCTTCATCCTTGCCTGGCTTGCTGAATATGCTCTTACATTCTAGAATTGTCCTATGGCTCTTATGGTCCAGGCACTGTGTCAGTTTTTTGGCATTTTCATTGATGAACTGGACAGGGAGGGACCTTTGATAAGAAGTTTACAGATTAATGGTAAAGACCACAGACAAAGCCAACAAAGTGGGTTTTGGAGAACTGCAGGAGCACCTGGCAGAAGAAATTAAATTGGTCTGTAGGGTTAAGGAAGGCTTCCGGGAAAAAGGGGTTTTAAAGTAAGATCACAAAGATGGTAAGAGTAAAGTGAGGAGGGTGATGGAATGGAGGTGCAAAAAATAATGTGCAAAACAACACAGAGGAATATACTTCTGCACCCATATTCATGGAAGCATTATTCACACCAGAGAAAAACAGAAGCAACTCAAGAATCCAGTAGCAGATGAATACCTCTATAAAATGTGTTAATGGGTAGAGAGGCTGTGTTTGGAGAAGATGAAAAGGTTCTGTAGATAGTTGGTGGTGATGGTTGCCCAACAATACGAATAACCTTAATGCCCTACTCTTTTTGTTTTTTTGGGGGGGGATACTAGGGATTGAATTCAGTGGCACTTAGCCATTGAGCCACATCTCCAGCCATATTTTGTACTTTATTTAGAGACAGGGTCTCACTGAGTTGCTTAGCACCTCACTGTTGCTGAGGCTGGCTTTGAACCCTTGATCCTCCTGCCTCAGCCTCTTGAGCCACTGGGATCACAGGTGTGCACCGCGGTATCCAACAGCTGTACTATTAAAGAAGTTAAAATATTAAATTTTATATTATGTATATTTTGCTACAATCTAAAAAAATAAATAATTAAATTTTTTTAGTTGTAGATGGACACAATTATTTTATTTTATTTATGCATTTTTATGTGGTGCTGAGAATCAAACCCAGTACCTCACATGTGCTAGGCAAGTGCTCTACCACTGAGCTACAACCCAGCCCCAATAAACACATTTTTAAAAAATGTTAGAGGCAAGGTTGAGGCTCTCACCAGTGGACCCAGTATCTGTAGTCATCATTGAGCATTTTCCACCCATAAGCATGCTTTCTATCTTGGCAGGCTGAAATCTCAGGAGGAAGAACACATATGAAAGGTAACCTCGGCTTGGAAGTCTTTGGTGCAACTGCTCTAGAGTTTCCCTTGTATCCACCAAGGTCTGTCTTCCTCACTCTGGTGTGTCTTATACATACCCCAAAGAGCTGGGGCATGTCACACATATGTCATACTGGTGACTCTGCTTGTTCATTAAGTTCCTCCCTCACTTCTCTGTAGATCTCTGGAACTTGGAAGCCGGGAGGGAGTCACCAGCTTGCACACACCTTTGGCCCGGGGGGGTTCTTGTTCTGTCTCTGGCAGAGCAGTTAGGACTTTCCTTAAAATCTCTGCCTGCCAAACCTTACTGAGGGCTGCTCTCTATATGTGGTGGGGAAGCAACATTCTTCTAGGGCTCAGTCCTTCAGAGTGTGCCCACAGCAGAGGGGCTGGGACACATAATTGCACAGAACTCCTGCCTCCTCCCTTCTCCCACAAGGGGCACAAATTCCATGGAGATTGTGGAACAGGACAAGGTGCACATGGCTTCCAGTGTAGCCTCCCTCAGCACAGCCGCTCACATGTCCCCAGCCCTCAGAAACTGTGGTGGAGCCTTGCTTACTGTCAGACTCATTATTCACCTATGGAGATTTCTTTCTACAGGTTTCCATTCTCTCTCCTTTTCTATGGGGACTCCTCCCTGTTCAGTCCATCAGATAAGTCTATGAAGCTCTGAATTCCAAATAAATAAAGGTTCGGATTATTTCCCATGGAGCTTCTGGACTCCAGGGAAATCACAGGATGTTGCTTGACACCTGTAACAGAGTCCCAGAACGTCTTGTGACAGTTAGAGTGATTTTCTCTGCCCAGAGCACAGAGAAGGCCTCCAGGGGAGTGTTGCTTAACCTCCAAGTTGTCATATTCTAGTCTCAGCCAAGCCGCCCTTTACACCAATCTGTACTACAATCTTGTAAGTGTTTTCCTAGCACTTTTGAATTACATGGCACAGGAGAACAGAGGAAAGAGAGACTGCTTCTGTCAAGGGGAGGTGGTTGGAGAGAAAGGAGTAAGGATGGGTGACACCAGTTCTCCTTGGCATCATGGAGCAGCTGGCCTGGTGCTGCAGATCTCTTATCACGGGTCTCACCATTATGCACACCTGTGGGTGCTGTAGGCCAAAGGCCCTCTGGAATGTAATCAGAAGGAGACAGCATGCCCTGCTGGGAAAGCTCTGGACCTGGAGCCAGAGGACCTGGGATTGCATCCTGATACAATCCAGTCCTTGAGCCTCTTGGCATCTGGGTGTGACTGTCTTCGGGAGGACACAACACTGACTACACCTTCACCACCTTCCTGGCAGAACTTCGGGGAGAGTCCGTGGAATGGTATATGATAAAGTGCTTCCAAAATAGTCTAACACTCTTGATACATAAAGTGCAAATAAAAAGAATAATAAAACAATGAAAAGAATATTCAATGTAATAAAGAACAATAATGAAGCTCAGCATAAATCAGTGGGCTTGTGAAATAGTTGATTACTATTTTCCAATTAGCACATTATGGGTATTTGTCCTGCCCAGAAAGACTTGAGTTTGGGCAAAGAAAGTCCCCAAATACCTTTGATCTGGGTTGCAAATCAGGAAGAACAAAGGAGGTTTCAAACAGAGCTCTCAGGTGTTCTGAATGACATGAGCATCCACCCGCTGTGCTAATTGCCCTAAAATTTTAAAAGACCTTACAAGACGCATGGTATCAGATTCCCATTGAATGTGAGCATCAACAACCAGTCACTGTTTTCACCTGAACCACAGACTTCTAGAACAGAGCTCCTGTAAGAGCCAGACTGATGGGCTCCCCACCCAGACCCCACCCTGCAGGATTGAGCCTCCCTCCTCAAGCCCCTCCCCAGTTGTCTCTGTGGTGAGAAGCTAACCCCACTCCTGTGCTGTAATGCAGACCTCAGCGGAGGCTGCTGGGAGGGACCGGCTCACAGCACATTCAGCTAAGTGAGAGTTGTTAACAGGGAGGTCCGGAAGGTCAGGTAAGCTGAGCAGGCCTTGCGTTGCCATGGAGTTTGTTGAATTAGACAAAGAACAAGGAGATGCTGGTAAGATGAGGTGACCCTGGCTGCCCAATGTATATACTCTCCCTGCCAGAGGGGCACACAGGAGCTCTTCTAGAAATCACCTGGCCTGGACTTCCTTCTCCTTTCCTTTATGGGGATTTGAGTTCTAAGGCTGGAGATGGGAGGGGTGTCCTATGTTCAGAAGGTAGGAGGGGGAGGATCGAAAGAGAAAGCCTGACCTCAAATCCTCCCACAGCACCTGGATGGAAATGGGAAAAGCAAGGGTAAACAGCAAGCTTAAGGTCAAGATTGCAAATTGGAGGTGAGATCCAGGATCCACCAGAGCCTCAGTGGAGAGAAGCAAGACACAGGAGGTGTGGACCACCCTGGCAGGGGACCCACAATACAGGGAGTGCTTTGTTGACTGTCAGCTACGAGGCGTGGGGTTGGAGGGGTGGCTTCAAGTGCAGAGTCCAGGTGTTAAGCCCCTTCTGTACCTTGAAACCACTTACACAGATTTTTAGGGTTTTTTTTCTTACCATCCATACTTCTACCTCCCCATGGAAGATCTCCCTTTCTGCTGATCTAGTAAGTCCACAATTAGCACCCATTTTTTAGATCTCCTTGGCAGACAGATCCATTGTTTGATGTGAAACTCCCCCTCAGCTCCCATGCAGTGTAATCTTGTGCTGTCCACGAGCAGTCCCACAGGCAGCCTCTGTAGGGAGCTAAGAAGTGTTCAGCACCCAACACTGGCCCACATTTCCATAGACCAGGAAGCAGAACTAAACTGCCTCCAGAATAAGCTTGAGTTGATGACAGCCCATAACGACACTTGATTCAGGGCTTGTATTGTGTTTTATTATTGCTGATATTAAAGCATGATAAGCAATATCCCAGTTAATTTATCATTGGCCTTCACCTTATACTTTTGCAATATTTGCAATTTTTCCCTTCCAGTCCCCAGAAGAGAATAGCAAATATTTTACTTTATTAAGCACTTTATGGACAAGACTCAGAGGTATAGAACCTAGCATTTAGCCACTTCTCAGTGTTAGGATTTTGCTTTTTTATGTACTTTGGTGTTTTTCAGGGTACTTTTGTGAGGAAGGCAATTTCTCTGGTCTAGGCTTTTCTTTCTTTACTCAGTGTCCAGTGGACTCACTGGATGATTTTTTTAGCATATGTGATATACCAAGTACTCTACTAAATGCTGATGCTACAGGAATAAATAGACCCACCACACCTTCCTGCCTTCATTTGGCTTAGAGTCTACTGTAGAGATGGACCACAAATGAGATGAATAAGGAAATATGTAGTAGAAGACAAGAAAAGATGGTGGTAAGTTATTTTGGAAAAAAATAATAAAGGAGAAAATGGGGTTATAAAAACTCAGAGGTGGGGATAAAATTGAAGATCTTGGTTTGAAAAACACCTTAATAAAAAAGTGACATTTGAGTAAGAAGAAACAGGGGAGCTGTCCAAATGGATACTAGGGGGAGAACATTCTGCACAGAGAGAAAAGCAAGTGCAAAGGCCCTGAAGCAGAAATATGTTTGAAGCATTAAAAACAAACAAACAAACAAACAAACAGAAGAGCAGTGTGACTAGAACAGAAATAACAAGTAGAGAATAGAAGGAAATGAGATCACAGGGAAAACAGAGAGGCAGGTCAGGCTGAGCCAGCATGAGGGCTTTTACCTTGAGGGACCCAGGAAGCATCAGAGTTTTTTTTTTTTTTGAACCAGGATTGAACTCAGGGGCACTTGGCCACTAAGCCACATCTCCAGCCATATTTTGCATTTTGTTTAGAGACAGAGTCTCACTGAGTTGCTTAGCACCTTGCGCTTGCTGAGGCTGGCTTTGAACTCGCAATCCTCCTGCCTCAGTCCCCAGAGCCACTGGGATTACAGGCGTGTGCCACCACGCCAGCTATTGGAGAGTTTTGAGCAGGATACCTGACTGCTGTATTGAAAACAGAGAATGCCAAGTGCAGATTCCAGCAAAATAATTAGGAGCCTAATGTAATAATTCAGGCAAGAGGAGATGGTGGCTGGGACCAAGGCATGACAGTGCAGGTGGTGAGAAGTGTTGAATTCTGGACATATTTTAGGTAGGACTGAGAGAGATTTTTGACAGCTTCCCTTGAGACAGTGACCTTGTGATGTCCACTGGAGGTCCAGTAGGTCAAGTGGACCTCTGTGAAGGCATAGATCTGCAACAGAGGAGATAGAAGACTTTGGGAATGGTAGTTAAAGCCACAAGACTGAATGAGCTCTTCAAGATAATGTGTGTCAGGGTAGAAGACAGAAGATCCCCCAAGGATGGACCCTGATGCTCTTTAGCATGTAGAGCTTGGGGAGTTGAAGGGGAATCAATAAGAGTGACTTTAAACAAAGCATCCAGAAAGTCGAAAGGAAAAGCCCAGTTCAGAAAACTTCAGGGAGGAGTGATCAAATGGATCAAGTGTTCCTGTCGAGTGGTCAAAGAGCATGAGGTGCTAGATGTGGCCTTTAGGGTTAGGGTGATTATGATAAAAGGTTTGGCAGTGTGGTGGGAGGAAAAACTCCTGATTGGAATGGGCTAAACAGAGAATGGAGGAGAGAAATTGGAGGAAGTGAGGGTAGATAGCTTCCACTCTTTTGTTGTAAAAGGAAAGAGAAATGGAAATGACTACAAAAGGAGTGGGGTCAGAGAAAGTTTTTTTTTTTTTGATAAGGAAGAAATCATAGCATGTATGAATGCTGATGAGAATAATCCAGAAGAGAGAGAAATAAAAGAGATGCTTGAAGAGAAAGAGCATTGCTGGAGACACATCCCACCAGAAGATGTGTGCCAGGGCATGGATGGAACTATTGGTCTTGCTAGGATTTTTGGTAGCTCATACTCCTTACTAGAGAAGGGCAAAGCCTATGCATTCATAAGAGAGTTTGAGGACAGAAAATTTACAGTCTTTACCCACTCAAAAACCATGCCAGCCACACCAGAATCCTGTCAGGGAGGCAGGTGGCACTTTGATTAGAAAATAGACTGATGTTGCAATTTGAAATAAGTTGAATAAGTTTAAGTTAAGAGACCAAGACTTCTGGTTCTTTGTGTCCATCTCTTTCTACTGCCTTGGGAACCAAGGCATTTCTTTATTCTAGGTGTTAATTAAACAATATACCATATGGTATATAAAACCACAGACCAAGGGATGTGTTTGACCACGTACACTGTGCCTAAATACTTGTCAAAGGAATGAAAACAGGAATGCAAGAAAGCAGGAATAAATGAATGGCATTCTTGCCCTTTCCACCAATATCAACCCACAAAGGTAAGCTAACAATTGCTCCATGTATTTTTATCTGTCTTAGAAAATTAGTGTAGAATAGTTGAAGAAGTATAGTCTTCGGAATTGGATGAATACATTTGACTCCCAGGTTTGCATTTTAATTAGATGCCATCCTTAACCTATATGAACCTCATCCATAATATGGGAATAGCAGTTGCTTCTGACTTATAGAGTTGTTGTGAAAATAAAATCAAGCTAAAAATGTGAAGTAATGTTCAGTAAAGTGCATGGCACATATTAGATGTTCAATAAATGCTAGTTTAAAACAACTCTGCTTAATGATCTGGCAAAATTCTCTGACTCTCCTCTGTAGCCTCTTTGAATTTTCAGTTCTATCCAGCCCATGAGATAAGGAGATCCAGAAGGTTCTCTCCAGCTGTATAAAGTACTGCCTCTTTCTTTGACCATAAAATTACTTTTTTGAGAACTCACACTCTTCCCTCCTCACCCCAATTAGGTGATTAGTTCTTACCTTTTGAGTTGGCTTCTCTTTCTTCTTGGGTTTGGACTTTATTTATTTAACCTATAAGATACTGTTTTGCCAATGGCTGCAAGATGGAGACTTGTTTTTCTTTGAGGTTAGCTTCACACAACTGTCCACAACATGTTTCTTGGAGATGCTCCAAGCGAGAGGAGAGAGATGCAAGATACCAGGTGGGGTGAGGGCTCCAACTGTGTGCCCACCAAGGCCAGTCTGGCTATACTGAGAGGCATCCACCAGGTCAGTAAGGATGATTACTCCAGGGGTTTCTCCATCTTCACCAAATCATTTGTAATTAGAAGGAGATTTGTTTGACATCTCTTTTCAGACAAGGTCAAGAACATCCCGCAGGGGTTGCTGTAGGCATTAAGGATGTTCTCATGGGACCCCAAAGAGGCTCATAGTGAGAGATGTTTCTATTGAACCCAGGGTCACCCACAAGGGCTCGAAAGTAGTCTGAGAGGAAATAACTTCTTAGAATCAGAATTTTCACTGTTTTTAGCAACCCAGAAAGGATGGTTTATCTATAAGAAAGCTTCAGTGGGACAAGAAGAAACTAAAAATCTTGAGGGAAGACCAAGCAAATGGTCTTGGAAGGGAAGGAAATGCCTAGCAAGGAAATGCCTGACATTGAGGCACTGTGGCCAGTGAAAAATGGTTGTTTGCAAATTCAAGCAGGAAGTGTTCTCCTCTGCAGCTCTTCCCTGTCCATCTCTCCTCATCCCACAATTACAAACATACCCATGGGCCTCCCACTCCAGGCAACTACAGAAGGTCCCTCTCCTGAGATACTTAGTTTTTTCAGCCTGCATGGACCATGACTTTTTCCTGGTGTGAACGTCTTCATGGTCTTACACCTGTACTAACTCAGCCCCTTTCATGTTAGGTGCCATTGTGCTGGCAGCATTCTGAGAAAGAAGCTCAAGAAGCTGCTCAGATCTGAGGCCTGCTGCTCAGCCTCCTGACTACCCCAATTGCTGATGGGAATAAATATTTCCAGGCACACCATAACCCCTTTCCACAGAATACCAGTTGGAAAGCTACCACTGGCTATTCTGTTTCTTCAAATTTCCAAGGAAGAAGGTGGGATTGGAGAACTGAGCAAAACCCTAGAGGAAACCCACAGAGTCAGTGCAACAAAGGATTGAGTCTAAGTGAAAGGGGGACAATAATAACGTGACTAACGATGTAGAGTCCCGGTAAGTGTAGGCCCTGTACTGATGGTTCTACATGGTTTATCACAGTTTTTGTTACAACCACATGACAACGGTTTTGTCATTATCTCCATAATAGAAAAGAGAGTGTTAAGCCTCAAAAGCTTAGTTAATTTTCCAAAGCGATACAAGTAATGATCTTGTTATTAGAGTCTCATAAGCCTATGTCCTTAACTCAGTGGCAGATCTACTTTTCAAGCCAGGAAGGGATAGGGCAGAAGTGGTGGAGAGATGAACTCTTCTCCCCTCGATCTAGGAGCTGGCTTGGTTTCAGCCCCAGTAAGGGGTTGAAGACCTGGAGGAATCCACGAAGGGAAGGGTTTCACTCTCTGCTTATTCAGATTCTGTCTTATTTTGCATCCTCTGAAATGAGGACTGCAGCTAGCAGTCTGCAGCTGCAGCTTATTTTTAAGTGATTTGGGTGGTTACTTTGTCCTGCAAGGGAGAGATGGGTGAATGCTTAGTGAATCACATATTCGAAATACTAGACTATAGTTTTTCTTAAGGGAGATAACACAAATACAAACACACCTCAGTGGGAATGCACACTGAGACAGGTGCTTCTACCAAAGCCCCAGGTAACTGAGCACCACCCTTCCACAGTCTAACCTCTCCAGGAACCTTCTCACCTTTTTCATCCACCCAAAAGAGAACTCTCAGAAACCAAGAGCCTTAGCTCCTGTTTCATTGAATGTCAGAACTCTAATGATTACCACTCAGCTAGATTTATTCTCCCCACATGGAGTCAGAGCTTGCAGAGAACTCACCAGGATTTCAAATAGAGTTTTTCAGAACAAGGATATAGAGGAGAAACTTTCTCCCCAACAGCACTTGACAAGGATAAAGAAACTGTTTGAAGAAGCCAAGTGTTCTCCAGCTCATTCCTGAGTTGATACACAAATTCAGGACATAGTTGGGGCTTCAGGCAACTGACTCAGTTTATCAGCCTCCTGTGGGTGGCACAGACTCAAGGACTTTGTCAATCAGCCCACTGCATCCTCTGAAGTTTCCCCAGGCCTGCGACTTGAAGGCCAAAACTAGGCTGTTGTTCTTGTCTGCAAGAAGGATTCATAAGGATTCCAGAAATAACCCCAATCTGAGTGGAGTTTTGTGATAAAGAGTGTGACTCCTTTTTCCATGTTATTACCACCTAAGGTCCTTTCTGGTTTTATAGCCTTTATTTCCTGTATAAGACTATATCAAGAGCCCTAAAGCCGCAGTACATGTGTGTCACCTCTGTGATCCTCAGTGAAGCTGGTCTACAGTTCTGAAGTCATCCAATAACCATCCCTACATAAGGTGCCAACACCCAGGCAAGAGTGAGCCAAATGGTGAGTCCATGAAGAGATCACTGTCCTCCCCCAACCAGGTGAGCTCAGACCATGCTAGGCTCCAGAGACCTCTCAAGCAATATGGCATCCTGGCTTGCATCAAAGAGACTGGCTGCTGCTTCCCTATGTGTAAAAAATCACACAGCTTTACTCCATCTCGTCTGAGGGCCCATCAAGAGGCTTAAGCTGAATCGGGGAGGATTTTAGGTTAGAACAGCATTTAAGGAGACCCTATTTTAAAGGCAAAGAGATGCATCTTTTCCAGAGGCTGTCAGGCATGTTCACTGCTGGCCTTTGGAAGAATTTGAGAGCACCTCACTTGGAGGAAGAAGGTGAATTGAAAGTTGAGGAAAGAAGATATCTGGGCCTCCCTTTAGCCACAAAAAACTGTGACAAATAAATAGAAGGATGAAATCCCAATCAGTGTCAGAAATGAAATGTTCTTCACCATCAGATCAGGGAAAGCCCACTGGGGCTCTGACTCTAAGAACCCTCCTCACTATGGGCCTAGACCTTCTGAGCAGGAAGCCCAGCATGCAATCCCTGACTCTGGGTTTTCTTTGTCACCTTCTCCTCCTCCTCCCCTTCCTCCTCCTACCTTTGTTGGCCAAGTTATTCCCTAAGAGAACCCTAAAGCTGCTCCCTGGCTGAACCAAGTTGGCAAACACCCCAGCCAGGAGGCAGAGCTCTGCAGGTTGTGATGTCATTTGGAGGAAGGCAGAAGGCATGTGCAAGGCCAGGGGTAGAAAGCAGAGTGTTTGGGTAAGTCAAAAGTGGTGAACTACAGTATGCAAGGGTGGGTTTTCAAGAGATAAATAAAACAAAAGGTCACCAGGGAGACCAGAATGCCCGCGACCACTAAGATCTGCAGTTGTCCACAGGGAAAGGGTGGATCTGCACCAGGAGAGAAACGTCACCCAGCCAGGCTCAACCAGGCAGCCAGGACTCAGCAAGCAAACGTATTTTCTGCTAACAAGAATTGTATTAAAAGGACTTTGGATGAAGGCAAAGGTTTAGAATTCTGCTCAGAGCCCACTCTGGATGGTGCAGTCCCCACCCCTCACCCTGCAGCTCCAGGCTCCCTAGAGCTCTCTAGGAAAAAGAAGAAAGCTGATTCTAGGATTGGATCATAAACACATCTCCAGCCTCGCTCACGCACCACCCCCAGCAACCTACAAACCCCGTCCACTCCCACCCTCTAGCTCTCCACCACATGCGTATCACATGCCCTACTCCTTCCGTCAACCTCATTACGTGTAATATGTACGTGATGGATTTTCAGTGCTATGGACCACTTTGGCAGTCTGATGAAATCCAGAAACCCCCTCAGTAACCCGATTTATTTTAAGTGCATAAAATAAAATACATAGAATTACAAAGGGAGACAATCATAGCCAAATTCAGTTTTCAAAATATCTTTAAAATAAATTTGAGGTTTGGCAATATATATGCTTTCATATTAAAGCTCAAAATAATATTTAACTATGGATCTTATAAACTAATGTGGTAGTAAATATAAATGATATTTTGGTATATCTGTGAGAGCTATAAAATAATATGAAACTGTCTGTGATTTCTGTTGGTAATAAAAGCATAGATGCCATTAATATTACTATGTATTGTTGCCTACATTCATGTTGGAGAAAACGCTACAAAAAATCAGTTATAAATTAGTGAAAATAAAAGCATAGTTTTTTTCCTATTCAAGTTCACTAACCCACTGAACTCTCTCCCTAGACCTTATAGATCTGTGGATCCCAAGTTAATGATTACCCTGACTTCCCTAAAATATGCACTTATGTAGCTTGCACACGTTCATTATATTTCTAAACATTTATCTGCCAACAATTCACATACACATTTCTAAATCCCACTTCAAAAATCCCTAATGAACACTCTTGTTCTCATACACACACAAAGCACTCATGTAGAGTTGTGTACTGGTAAATGTTTATCGACCAGTTCTCTAGGGGGAAAAAGAGAAGGCCTGATCTGCAGCATTGGTTAATTTCCATAGTGTAAAGACTCCAACCATGGCCAATTTCAAACTACCAATATAAAGCTCCTGAGCACAAAGTTGGGAGAGATGAGCAGTAACACATTTTGCATCATGATTCTAAGCACAGAGACCCAGTAGATGCAGAACACCTGAACACAAAGGTAAGAATTCAGTTGAACTAACTAGGAAGGGGCAAGTTGTGATTATTATCTTTATTTTTATATAACTTTAATTTTATCAATTGTAAGTGTATATAATCTAACTTTTAATAATGGACAAGTTTAATAGCCTACAAAATTCCTACATTTAACAATTGGCTCTCATGGACCAGTACAAACCAGTCCCACCACACTACTACATAGACCTTCATGTTCATACATATACTAAACCCTCAGGTTATTTTTCACATTAATCACTCCCATATTCACTGTCTCCCCACTCACCACATGCACTCTATTAACACCCTCACTCATACATGTAACCACACCCTCTTATCTGTTCATCTTTAGACACAAGTCCTTCATATATAGCTTTGAAGTATAACACACATTACTATTTTATACAACACATTCACAGCCTCATTCATGGGTGGCCCCAGAATCAGGCGACCTAAACTTATACAAGTACAAGCTCAACTAACACCCCAGTTATAACATTCTCATTCACATGCACAACCACTGCCATATGATCTCTACACACTAAGACACACTCACCAACACCCTATTCACTTTCATACTCAAAACTCTCAAACATGTCAACACATACATTCACACCATTCAAACACACTCATGCACTCATATAACATTCAAAGTGCATTCCTTATGCACATGTGCAAATGGCCACAATTTTCCTATACCCCTGATGATAAACACATACTACCAACATTCACTCACTACGTATATATGTATTATTCATATGGGCTCAATCATATAGTTTTTCCCCATGTCCCCTACACTCACAGCTCACATAGTTTGCACCCATCTTCCAACCCCTGATCCACACAAACCTGAGACAGAACTGGCACCTCCTCCAAAGGGAAGCCTGCCCATTGGGTCTGAGAGCACCTTAGGATTGAGGAGGCCAGGGCAGGCTGGGAGACCTCAGACTGATGCATTAGGGAAGAGCAAGGCGGCCACTTGGCCAGAGAGTCCATTTCCTCAGCAGAGACCTCATCTATCATTGTCTTCTCTTTTGTCTTTTGATTTCTGATTCACTGAACTTTAGATCCATTACATCTCTTCCAGTAAATGCAGTGAGCTATGCTGGACTGAGTGGGCTGGGTGACAGAGAGGACCAAGAAAGTTGTTTGTTTATCACCACTGAAGAAGTCTGAGTCCAACAAAATTCCTGCATGGTTCCCCAGGTTGGAGGTTTGGGTCTGATACAGTATATCAGGAGTACAGAACACACCAGGACTGTTCCCTTTTCCAAATAGATGGAACACGGTCCTGAGATAACATGAGAGGAGGTGGGGAAAAGGATGTGTACTGGAGTTTGATGGAAAGGGCCCTCTGAGAGTCCCTGGCAGTGGACTGGCCTGCAGTTGCAGGTGAGCTGGTAGCAGAGTAGTCAGGAATGCCATGGGCCCCCACCTAAAATACCAGCTCCTCAGGATGTGAGTAAGGGACTCATACATGACTGGAATCAGGGGTTCTGCTTTTCATCTGGAGGTTTTCCCCCTTCAAAGCAGGAGGCACTTGCTAGATTGATCTGAAACCTTATAAATGTTTTATAAAGGAGATCATTCAGGCACTGATAGACAGAGCAATCCTGACCAGGACCTGATCCAGCTGCCCATAGCCCTAAACAGAAGGGGTCACCTTGCAATCCAGGCCCATCTACCCTCTGTAGCTCCCTCTGGCCCATTCATTGCTTTAGCAGGGTGGATGGGTGTGTTAACCAACTTTCCGTTGTTATGACACAATACCTGAGAAAAGCAACTTAGAAGGAGGGAAGATTTATTTAGGCTCATGGTTTCAAGTCCATAACCACTTGACTCCATCAATTTGGGCTTGTGGTGAGGCAGAACATCATGGTGGAAGCAAATGTTGGAGAAGTCTTCCTAAAGAGAGAGAAAGAACAAGAGAGAAGAGAGAACAGGGTCCCAACATCCCCTTCAAGAATACACCCTAATGAGTTAATTTCCTTCTATGGAACCCCACCTCCTAGAAGTTCTACCACCTCCCATTAGGGCCACAGCCTGGGAATCAGACCCTTAACATAATGGCCTTTGGGGAACATTTGATCCAAACCACAGTGATGAGCCAGGCTGCAGGTGTTGTACTCCTTCAGGAGGCTGTGGGAAGAGGAAAGAGTTTGGCTTTGAGGATTGACTGTCATAGATTAATGGAGTGACTTTGGACAACCCCTCTGAGTCACAGGTACCTTCTCTGAAAACTCAAGTGCTTGTCCTAAATGACCTTAAGTTTCTCT
>JAJEJO010053343.1:31066-97203 GCA_020662805.1 Glaucomys volans | reverse complement strand
GAGCTCCTTCAGCAACTCTCCCAGAGGGTGGTAAGCGCCATAGCGACTAGTGAACATCCTGCCTGTCCAGCACTGAGCAAGGTGCAGGCGACAAAAAGGTACAGCATCTACCTCAAAAGAACTAAGCCTCTATAAATGGCAAGTTAGGTCTGAGAGGCACTACAACTCCTTACTGTGAGGCTTCCTAGATGTGTGACCTGGAGCAAGGTAACTCCAATTTTCATCCAGAAAATGATTCGCATCATTGGATCAATTTCTGTCATGAACATGGAGCTGGCCTTTAGCACAGCGTCTGGCGTTTGTTAGGCAATCAGTAACTTTGTCCTTGTTACTGCGATAGCAAGAGGAGGCCCAGTGGGCAACCAGCAACTCGGAGTCGCTGTAAGAATGCCTCTCCTCGGCTCCTGGGGACTATCGGGCACGCTGCAGCCGCTCATCCATCGCTGGGCGGAGCTGGAGAAACTTGGCTGAGAGCGAGCGCGGCGGCGACGCGGCAGCAGCGCTTGGTCCTCCGAGCCAGGGAGCGGCGCTAGTACCGACGTGGCCCGGGGCGGCGCTCGGGCCGGGCTCCTCTCGGCGGCCGCGCGCAGCCGTCGGCCGTCCGCGGGGCGGGGACGCGGCGGCGGTGGCGGCGGCTCCGTGTCGCCGGAGCCCAAACGCGCAGGCCCGTCCCGGCGGCCGCGGGGCGGGCGGGGTGGGGTCGCCATGTGGTTCATGTACGTGCTGAGCTGGCTGTCGCTCTTCATCCAGGTGGCCTTCATCACGCTGGCCGTCGGTGAGAGTGCGCGACCCTGGCCCGAGTGGGCTCTTGCTCCGGCATCTGTGCTTGCCAGGGGTCGCATCGCGGGGGGTCTGGAGCAAGTTGGGGGTCCCTGCTCATCGCCCCCGACCTTCGCCGCTCCCCTCCCTGCCCTCCATGCCCTGCCATTCTCGCTAAGCCCAGCAGTCGGGCCTGACTGTGAGTCTTGCCAGGTGTCACAAAGTCCGCCTGGCAGTGCTCGGAAAAGACTGACTTAAGTGCCCTGCCGGCGCCTGCGAACCGCTAACCGCTCGCACCCTCGCGGACCCACCGCACCCAACTTTACCCCGACACCTGCTGGTGCCCTGTTGCCTTTGCCCCTTTGTACTCAACTGCTCTCCGCCTTTGATACTCGTCCCCTTCTGTCCCCCTCCTACTCCATTTCAATTGAGATCTTACCTCCTCCGGAAAGCTCTGCGGGATTTGGTGATCCAGCAGTGCTCTGTCCTTGCCCTAAAGTATCCTTCCTTTGGAATAGTCTGATTCTTCTCCCTACTTATTCCCACCTCCCCTCAAGCTGGTCGGGAATGGGCTGTTGTCTGTCTTGTTCTGCTGTATGCTCAGCAATCAGCCTAGCACCTGGCCCATATTAAGTGCCCTGAAGGGATTTGTTGAATGAGTGCATGAAATTATGCTCTCTGAGCCAGAGGTTAGCATTGTGCTGAGGAGTCCAATGCGGGCTTCCATTCATTCTTACGAAATTTCTCTTTAGTTGCCTCAACAAGGTTCTGCTTCTCCAGACCTGGAAGGGCAACATGTGGATTGTTTGATTTATTCTGTACTTTCTGGAGTCCATGAGGGTTGGTGGGGTGCAGGCTGCTGAGAGAGGGATGACCAGGATGGCAGGAGTGACCCTGGCTGATGTTCTCCCTGCTTGTCCCTCTCCTCATTTCTTCAGCGGCTGGCCTCTACTACCTGGCAGAACTGATAGAAGAATACACAGTGGCTACCAGCAGAATCATAAAATACATGATCTGGGTAAGTGGCAGCTTTCCCCAATATTCCCCTTTGCTCTTGTCTTGCTCAAAAGCAGGAAGTGAGGAAAGTTTGGCTTGCATGAGGATAGTACTGTCTGCTGATTCCAGAGAGTACTATTCCTGCTTCCCTGTCTGGTGACCTGTCTTTTGGGTCTGTACTGGGCCCAGATCTTCCCTGGCCTCCTTCCCCAACTGGCATGTTTCAGTGCAGACCTTGTTCTCTGTTCCTGAGGCGATAGCCCAGTGGATATTTTCTGTTGATAGGCCTGTGACTTTGCCTTTGCTTGACTGTCTTTCACTGTTTCTGGCTCCTTGCTCTGCCCCCAGAATTTAGAACTTAGAGGAACCTTAAGGACAGTTTCGAATGGTTGTTCAGTGCAGTCTTTCTAATGGGATTGAATGATTTGCCCTAAGGAGAGCAACCCCCAACCCTCCTCTGCCTCATGGAAGGCTTCTCTTCCTGGGTATAGTCCTTGCCATTGATGTCAAGGCCACAGGAGTGATTGCTTGCTGACATATTTCCTTCAGCTGCAGGAGAGATTGGGGGTACATCTGGACAGGAAGAGTCCATTGCCACTCAAGCCTCCTGGTGTCATCAGCTGCTTCCATTCTGGGCATGGCCTGGGTTTTGGAGTTAGTGATGAGAATAAGACTGTAGCTCTTAGCTCTGAGTTCAGAGGCCTAACTTGTGGGTGTTGGTACAGGAATTAGACCTTCATTCAGCCAACTGTCACTTGTTAAGCACTGATAACTACACACCCTTCAGAACACGTTTTTCAAACTACAGGCATGATTCATTATTGTGATATATAATCAGTTCAATAGGTTGTGATCAACATTTTAAAAAAATGGAATAGGAGCTTAGGGTGTAGCTCAGTGGTAGAGTGTGTGCGTAGCATGCATGAGGCCCTGGGTTTGATCTTCAGCACCAATAAAGGGAAAAAAGAATGGGAAGGACTAATATTAAATTTGAATTCTGATCACATATATGTATGTGTATGTTGGGGGTCACTGTATAGAATGTTTTTCTTAATGGTGGGTTGCTGTCAAAGAACTTCAAGGGCTGAGAATATAGCTCAGTGGTAGAGCATTTGCTTTGCATGTATGAGGCCCTGGGTTCAGTCCCCAGCACTACAAAAAGAAAAAAATCTGAAAGAAAAGTTTTGAGAAATGGCATTTAAAGAAGCTGCCTTGTGGGAGCTGAGAGTCTAGCTGGGGAAACCAGGCATGTGACTGTATATGAGGAGATTGAAGCATGAACCTAGTGCTGCCCAGAGCTGGTTGGGGTTAGAGAGTTTGGGCAGGCTGCCTGGAAGGGCTTCCTGCATCTTGTACCTCTGTTTTTTTCAGTTCTCCACAGCTGTGCTGATTGGGCTCTATGTCTTTGAGCGCTTCCCCACCAGCATGATTGGCGTAGGCCTCTTCACCAACCTGGTCTACTTTGGCCTCCTCCAGACCTTCCCCTTCATCATGCTGACCTCGCCTAACTTCATCCTGTCGTGCGGTGAGAAGGGACAGAGTTGGGGAGGCAGCTGACATGGTCAAATGTGTTCATCTCAGTTCTGAGTACTGAAGGAAGCAAGCCACCAAAGCCCTCCAGAAGGCAAGGCTAGTTGGGAAGATGGACTTCTCAATCTTGAGGCGCCTTGAGCCTGCCTTAGCCCCATTGCCTGGAATTTGTTGTGGGTAGAGGGCTTAGGCTGGGAGGGCTTTTCTGAAGAGGTTTGAAGAAGGATTTGGGAAGGGAGAAGAGGTTATAGATTGGCAGAGGCAGGGCTGTCAACTGAGTAGTCCTAGCCTTAGAGATCACTTTGGCCTGAAAAGCTTGAGGCCCTCCCTGAGAGGTAGGCGGCTTCCCATCCAGTCCTTTGGCCCAAAGTCATGGTTAAGACTAGAGCCTTGCTGGGTACAGAGGTCCACACCTGTAATCCCAGCACCTGGGGAGGCTGAGGCAGGAAGATCACAAGTTCAAAGCCAGTGTCAGCAACTTAGCAAGGCCCTAAGCAACTTAGTGAGACCCTATCTCAAAATAAAAAATGAAAAGGGCTAGGGATGTGGCTCAGTGGTAAAGCACCCCTGGGTTCAACCTTAGTACTAAAAAAAAAGAAAAAGAAAAAGAAAAGAAAAAACTGGAGCCTCAAAGGGCTGTGAGGGGGACTGGGGGTCTTCATAGGGTCTGCCTTTTCAAGTCAAATTCTTGGTGGTTGCAGATGACTTGAAGTTAAGGACCCCTGCCTTCTTGCCTTTGCCTGCCACTACTTTCTCACCTTGGGTCATCATGTCCCCTTCTCTGGGCCTTAGCTACTCTATCTGTTCGGAGGTGATGTTTCTGACAGGACCTTTGGGACATTCAGTTGGCACATACTAGGTAATTATAGATGTTTATAGGTGTTCATGGAGAAAAGTTTGTTTCAGAAAGTTTCTGGTCAGTGTTTGCTGACTCTTCTGCTAATCATTACTGGTCAGCCTAGCCTTGGGTCAGGGTATCAGATGAAGTCGGGGGTTGTTTTAGAGCTACTTTTCTATTTCTGTGGGAAACTTGGAAGGAGACTATTACCCATAGGGAGGGTGTAGTAGTAAACTAGGACTGGTCTCTTCCCTGAATGCCTTGGTGTGATTTCATGGTAAAATTTGTTCACCGGGTTTTTTTGTGGGAGTCCTGGTTCCTCTGGCTTCCTTTGTCATTTCTCCAGCCTGCACCCTGCCATTTAGATGCCCAAGAGAGTTTTTCCAGAAGACTTATTTTTGGTACCAGAGATTGAACCCAGGGACCAAGTTGCCGAGGCTGGCTTTGAACGTGGGATTCTCCAGCCTCAGCCTCCTGAGCCCCTGGAATTACAAGCATGTGCCACTGTGCCTAGCAAGAATTTTTTTTTTAAATGGTAATGGGGTTTGGACCCAGGGGAGCTCTACCACTGAGTTATATCCCCAGTTGTTTTTATTTTTGAGACAGGATTTTGCTGTGTTGCCCAGGTAGCCTTGAGTTTGTGATCTTCCTGTCTGAGCCTTCCAAGTCTCTGGGATTTTCTAAAAGATCTTGTGGGCATGAGGCACTGTCTTCCAGTATTCCTTAGCCTTCGTATATGGCTAGGCCAGCAGAGCTGTGGTCATTATCTTAGAAGGGGAGAGGCAAGGCGGGGAAAAAAGAGACATGGTAGTTGCTGTGAGGTGTATATGAAGGGGTTCAGATTCAGGGGACACATTCTTTCTAGTGCTTGCCCTTCATCTCAACATGGGAACAGTTAGGAGCACCTGCCTCTGAGGAGCCTCTCTCCAGGATCTACTTGCTTGCTCTTTTTCATAAACTTAGTTGCACACTAAAGAGGTTCATGTGGGACCAAAACATACCAGACTAGTGTGCCTCACTCTGGAGCAGGACGGGGAAGGACCCCCTCCCTAGTATTCAGAGGAACCATATGATCATACCTCAAAGTGCCTACAAACCGTGCCCTTTTAATCCCAAGGAATGAGGGCTCCTTTACTTGAGGAGACTGTTTATATGCTTCCCAGTTTGGAGTAGAATTTCTTAGGGGTCTTATCTACACATTCATGTCTTCCTTTCACCTACTGCCTATAGGAGAGTTTTCTTTAGAACTTCAATAAAAATCAGGTTTGTGCTGGGTGTGATGGCACACACCTATAATCACAGCTACTTGGGAGGCTGAAGAAAGATTACAAGTTCAAGGCAAGTGCTGGGCACCTTCATAAGACCCTAAACTTAAAATAAAATTAAAAAAGAGCTGAGGATGTAGCTCAGTGGTAGAGCACTTGCTTAGCATACATGAGGCCCTGCGTTCAATCCCAGTACTGCAAAAAAACCACCACCACCACCACCAAAAAAAAAAAAAAAAAAAAAAAACCAGTTTCATTGTCACCATGCTTTGGATTATGTAACACAGAATCCCCTTTTTATTAACATGCTAGAGCTTTCTTACCTTCTTCTGACTTTACACATGATTCCCTCTGCATTGGGCAGGTTGGGGTTGATTCTCCCATCCTTTTTTTGGGAGGGGGGTCCAGATACTGGGGATTGAACTCAGGAGTACTTTACCACTGAGCTATATCCTCTGCTTAGATTTCATTTTGAGACAGGGTCTTGCTAAGTTGCTGAGGGTTTTGCTGAGTTGCTGAGGCTACCTTGAACTTGCAATTCTCCTGCCTCAGCTTCCTGAGTCCCTGGAACTATAGGCATGGGCCACCACACCTGGCTGATTCTCCCATCTTGACAGATGGACAACTGAGTTCCAGACAGTGACATAGTTGGGTCAAAGCCGTACTCTGAATTGGGTGCAAAATCAGGGGTAAGACACAGGGCCCCCAACTCCCAAGGCCTTTGGAAGCTTATGAATCCTGTTGTCATTCATCATTCCCCCAAGCTGACTGACTCTTCATTCCCTTAACAGGACTAGTGGTGGTGAATCATTACCTAGCATTTCAGTTTTTTGCGGAAGAATATTATCCTTTCTCAGAGGTAAGAAGTGCCCAGCATATGCAGCTAGTAACAGGAATGGGGGAATAGAGAGGGGAGTTGCATGGTTACTTTGTGAACTAAGCTATGATCTGAAACTGAGTATATTGAGGGATCACATGTGTTTTAAGAAACAAAACATGATATAGATGATTTTTGAAAGCAGTGTGACTGAGGAACAAAAGGGATCCCTATTGCTGAAGTGGGGAAAATACTGCATTCCCCAGTGAGTCCTTTGAGTACCTGATGGGGTCATCTGAAGCCCCCAAAGGGACACTGGGCTGGCTTTGTCTGACTCAGACCTCACAGGGCAGAGGTGGGCTATAGCTCTGAGCCCTAGTGACCTCCATGGCCTGCCAAGGTTTTCTTCTCCAGGATTGCTCCATATCTTACAGCTCCAGCTTGAAGCCCCAGGGAAGGACGGGTCACTTCTTTGGGAATGTGACCACATTCAATCATCATTAGTCTCCACCTTTCACTATGGAGTCATCTCCATGTCTGAGAATGTCCTGACCCTGTTCCTTGGCCCCTGGTCCTTGCAGGACAGGACTTCTTTGCACTTAGCCACCTCTCTAATACCCACAGTGACCACACCTAGCCCCCTCTTGCTGCCTGCTGGACACCCTCTTTTCAGTCTTTCTTGTTGCCAGGTCCTGGCCTACTTTACTTTCTGCCTGTGGATAATCCCTTTTGCATTCTTTGTGTCACTCTCGGCTGGGGAGAACGTCCTGCCCTCCACCATGCAGCCAGGAGGTGAGAAGGGGTCTGTAAGGGCCAAGTGGGGGATGCCAGCAAGGCCTGAGTTGGCTGGAGTCACCTGAGCCAGCCCTATGATGAGACAGTGGGGCTCTGCGTTGGGAGAGCTGCGCGCGTGCACACATACACACACACACACACACACACACACACACTCACTCACTCACTCTCATACACTTGTACTCATCTCCCTGCCTGTGTCTCCGCAGATGACGTGGTCTCCAATTACTTCACCAAAGGCAAACGGGGCAAACGCTTAGGGATCCTGGTTGTCTTCTCCTTCATCAAAGAGGCCATTCTACCCAGTCGTCAGAAGATATACTGACCCCCTTGGGGAGGGGATGTGGGAACAAGATCAGGAGAGTCAGGCACCTGGACCTCTGTTCTAGGTAGGGGCCAGGAGCCTGGAAGGCACCTTCCACCGGCCCTGGCTTCCCTCCCCTCAGTTCTGAAGCTCCATCCCACCCTCCTCAGGGTACTCAGCTTGGTTCGGATCTGATGCTGCCAGGACTGTCTCCTCACCAGGCACCAGGGAGGGTGGCAGAGCCTGCTTAGCCAGGAGGCCCTTCCCTCCCTCTCCTGAGAAGGGTTGGGAGGTTCTGGCTCAGGCAGGGCAGGGTCTGTGAAGCTGGAGAGCAGCTGGTGACAAGTTCTCTGGGCAGATGGTCATAGGGAGGGGCCATATCTTGGTACCCAAGAGAAATGGTTTTTGCTGTTGAACTGTGATTTTTGTCCAATTGCTGATTCCCATTTGAATAAAGATTCTAGGTGGCACTGTTTGCCTTAATACCCCCAAAGTTCACCTTCCTTTCTTCTGCTAACCTTCTGCCTGGACTAGACTAGTTGTCTGCTCCAGAGACTCCTCATCTGGGTCTGGGTCTTATCCTCACAAAGGAACTCTTCTTGTGGCCCTTAGTGGGAAGAGGGCAGAGATGAGGAATAGAAGAGGGGCCAAGGCAGCCTTTCTTATGCACCTCCCTTGTCTGCATCTTTTCTCCCCGAGGCTCTGGCAAGCTGGGGGTAGGAGATAGTTTAGAACTAGGTTAAATTTTCAGAATAACATCTACAGTATCCTATTTATAAGTCTTCCTCTGAGGAAAAGGGGTGGTTTCTGGTTGAATTCTATTCCAGGCTCAAAGAAAAAATAAAAATTGGCTTCCAGGCAGCCTGGGCTGTAGCCTGTTTTTTAAGAAATGGGGTTGGTGGGAGAGGCTGTTTGTCACTCTAAGAGCACACAAGATATGGCACTCTTGTGTGCTCCTGGCCTCCGCAGAGATGATCTCTGCCTTCTAAGAAGGCAGACCAGGTCTCAGGCACAGACCAACATCTGTTGACCTTGCACTCCAACTATATAGTGCCTTGCAAGTGCTCAACAGTATATATTGGATTCAAGTCCCATGACAGCCATCACTGGCCATGTCCTATACCTCACAGGCTGCAGGTGCAGAGACATACTGCATATGTGGTACCTTTAAGCCACTGGGGAGATACTTGCTTGGAAATCTTTTCTCTGTATCATGCCCGAAGTCCCATCATAGCCCTTCATTTCCTTGACTTTAGCATTTCCATTCTCTTAAAATACTAGCCTTTCCATTTCCCTGGGAGGACTAGCACAACTTGGTCTTCTTTGGATGCAGGTGAGATTCCCAGGCCCTTTTCTGCTATGCAGACAAGGACAGACAAGGTAGAGGGCACAGGGCCAGCATCCTACTCTTCGTCGGGCTGAAAGCTGGCCCTACTCTCCCTTGCTGTCTACTTTACTCCTCATCTCAATGATGTGGTTTCACTCTTTCCATTCACTCTACTGCTGGTCAGTGCTTTCCCATGGGTGGCCATGGGCCTTCATAGGCTAAATCCAGCGGACGCTTTATGCCTTATCTTACTGGATCTAGATAGCAGCTGACATGGCCGATCACCCCCTGCTTCCTAAGTCACACTTTACTGTCACTTGCGTGGCTGATTGTCCTTCTGCCTCTCTGGCTGCTCCTTTTAGTCTCCTGTGCAGGTTTCTCTGCTTGCCCTGTGCATGCTGGGGTCTTTCAGGATTCTGTTGTAGGCTCCCTAGGGAAGCCCATCCAGGCTGATGTCTTCAGGGACTCTGCCAAGGAACTAAGAGTTGACCTCCATCCCCAGCGTCCCTCCTGATCTGAATCATAGTTCTGCTGTCTTCTGGGTTTATGGACTGAAGTTCATAGCCCAGATGGCACTTGTTGCTATCTCTGCAAAACTGCCCCTGTGGGGTACCTGCCTTGGTCTCAAGATCACTCAGGACCCAGACAGGAAACTTGCTTTCTCTTTCTGCCCTCCATGTCCAATCTCTAAAAATTGTCAAGTCTGTCTTGACACTTGTCAAGACTGTCTTGTCAAGTCTGTCGTGACATATGCGCCACTCCCACTGTCAACTTTTACCTTATTATGACAGCCTCTGACTTTTTCTCTATCCCATGGCTAGCCAGAGTTATCTTTCTAAAATGCACAGTTGGATCAAGTCGCTCTCTGGCCTAAAACCTTCCGTGGCTCTTCACTGCCCTCAGGATAAAGTCCAGACCCCTTAGCATGGCTTGTGAGACTCCTGATATTCTGGTCCCTGTTTCCCTCTCAGGCCTTGGCACTGGCCTTCTTGCACTCTGGGTTCCATCCTCCTGTGTGCAGAGATACTATGGCTCTCATGCCACTTTGATTCTCCTTTCTTCCACTCACTTTGGTACTTTCTCTGTCAAGTCTCAATTTAGATTTTACATCCACCAAGGAGCTTTGACTGTCCCGTCTTCCACCAGCCCCACCCCAGCACACCACACAGATCACTTTGGGCTTATTTGCCTGCTTTATGGTCTTTCTCCCCACTAGACTGTAAGCTCCTTGAGGGCAGGAACTGTCCTTGAATTTTTGTATCAGCAGTGCCTGGTTTGGCACCTGGCACATAGAAAACACTCAATAAATGTTTGTTTAATGAATGAATTGTGATGCTCACAAGGGGGTTGCAGGGGACCTGGGATGGCTTCCTGGAGGAAGTACAGGTGTTTTAATATTCTCACATCAAAGCCACAGATCCTCTCCCCAGATGTGCTGCCTACGCCTCCCTGAACTGCAGAAACCTCTGGCAGTAGGAGTAAGGGATAGCAGTTCATGTGGCATGTGGCATGCCAGGGTGTGACGTATTAGCTGTCCTTCACCCAGGTCAAATCTGCAGGTGAAACTGGGGTGGAGAACCAAAGTGTCACTTTTACATTGCTAGGGCCCAGCATAGTGACTGACTCCCACTCTGAACCTTAGAGCTCTGCCATAATTTGGACTCCTGGGGGGATCCAAGAGATTTCTTCAGAGAGAAGGGAGGCCTGCAGTCTGGACTTTTAGAGTGGGATATAGAGGTACTCCTGTCCTTGAGCTGGTGAGTGGGAAATCCACAAACACTTTCTCCCCTTTCCTCCCCACCCACAGTGTGAATCACCACACCTCGGCCTTCGCTGGGTTGCCTCAGGTAGAGAGGCCACCAAAATAACTTTATGGGCAGTCTTGCGGGGAAGGCAGGGCAGGGAGCCCTTGATGAGCTTGAATGGCTGCCAGGAAAGCTTCATCAAATGTCTCATGCAAGTTCATGACCAGAGCATTGGCCTGGAAGGTGTCCTCACTAAAGTGCCTCTTCTTGGGCACATCCAGTATGCTGACAGGATAAAGGCCCTGGGGCACCTTCATCCTGAATGGCCGTGCCCCTGGGTACAAAACTCGGACTATCACCTCATAAGGCAGCTTGGGCACGGGCGCCACCCAGTGGCCGTCCACCGTCTGTAGCCATGCTCCACCATGAAAGTCTGGAGTCACTTCTAGAAAGTCACGGAAGTCATGCTCCAGGCAGGGGTCTGGGTGCACACCCAGGCGGATTCCCTGCGGGCTTCTGATCTCAGTGGTAGGTGATGTGGCAGGGTTAGTGCTACCGTTCCACACGGTAGGCCGTCTGATGCTAGGCTTTTCGTAGCTGGGTTTGGGAGGCATCACGGGATGTAGTATGTTTTGCAGCTGTCCCTCCAGGGAAGGGTGGTAGCTCAGGGATTTCTGAGTCTTGAAGAGGGCAGTAGACAAAGGTGGGGCATTGGCCTCCTCTTCCTTGGTATTGTAGAACAGGGAGCGGCATTGGCATGGCAGCTTGGAACGAAGCCACTTCCTGAAATCAGCCTCTCTCATAAGTTGGCGTTCTTTCTGCAACAACAGGAAAACAGTGGTGGTAGCCTGCTCCAGCACTTAGGTGAAAGGAGGCTCTGTGGCTACAGGCCTTGGAAACCTTGGGTCTACTATCCTTGACAGGGAAACCCTGAGTTTGAGAGAAACTCCTGCCTTATGAGAGCCATTGTTCTGATGGAGACAACATTTGCCCTAAGGGAGCTTCTGGGCTGATGGGGAGACCTCTAACCTGATGGGGGAGATATACTCTGACCTAGGCGAACCTCTAACTTAAGGAGGAAAACAGGGGGACCCAGTCCCTGTCCCAGGGAAAACCTCAAGTCTATGGAGACATAAGCTCCCTTCCCAGAAAGGAATCCCCAGTGTGATAGTAGAGACCTGTCTTGTCATACAAGAGTCTCTGGCTTAATGGGGAAAAAGCAAATGAGAAGTCCAAACTACATCATTAAACCTGGAATAGGCCAGAGCTAATCTGGACAGGGCTCTCAGAGAAGCAGACCCGTGGAGAAGTCAATAGGGGAGGCTACAGTTGGCTGACTCCCAAGTTTGGCAGCAATGACTTCTCAAATTGTCCTTTCCTCCACTGGAATTGAACCTTCCACCTGTCACAGAATCTCCCCACCCTGTAGTCTCAGTGTCTCAGTTCCAGATTGTTGCTAAGCAATCAGATACTTTGGAGATTGACCCAGCTGCAGGGGTAGGCTCTGATTAGGCTAAGCCAATCATCATAATTCCCTCAGCCTTGCCCCAGACCTCCGTCAATCAGCATATGGCTTTCCTTTAGTTCTAGTCATTGGGACAAGAATGGACACATGAGCCAATTGAGGCCAACAAGAGACTCCCTAAGTGGAGATTTATAAGGGACTCTGGAAAGGGTTAGGGCCACAAGAAACAGATGGGCTTTGCCTCCCTGTGGACAGGTATGTGACCATGAAGGCTGGGTGACACTGACAACAGAGGGATGCCAGACAGTGGAGAGAAATGCAGTTGGATCATAGCCGGAGTCAGAGTAGGGCCTTGCAGCCCTTCTCATTTCAGGATCTGTCTAAGATTCCCAGCATTTTTCTAGGTTCTCTGGGTTTTGTTTTTGTTTTTCTTTTTCAGCCTATGTAATTATTCCTGCTTGAAATCCCCTTTCTTCTCTAGCCAAAGTCTTTCATTGATCTGGACTCTAGCCAGATCTCTAGTTTGTCAGTTTCTAACATCTAATCCCTGAATTTGCCGTTCTCTGCATTTATTATGTTCCCGTGTGTCCCTATGCCTTCCTACATGGCTATCCTTCTGCCTGGTCAGCCCTTCCGTACTTCTTCATGTGGCAAACTGCTGCCTACTTTCAAAGATCCCTCTCAAGCATCCTTCCAGGACCTTCCTGACACCCCCCCTACACCCCCATGGGAACATTACCTGTGTCCTCACTAGCCTCTAAACTAGAGTGGGGACCAACTTTGTTGGTCTCTGGGGCCACAGGGTCTGCAGGTGCCTAGCATAGTGGTTTGCTGGGAGGAAGGGTGAATAATATTTTCAACAGAGTGAGTCCCAGTGCTAGGCAGGTCCTGGTCTCATTAGAGTGTCTCATCCTGAGGAGGGCTCATGAATACTTGCTCTTTTTGGCTATATTTACTTTCTAACACAGGAAATAACTTCTGACCTGCAAAGATGGGAGAGATTTCAGCAGAATATGGGGGAGAGGGAGGCTCTGTCTGGGTAGGTATGCTTTTTTTTTTTTTTCCTGGTACTGAGGATTGAACCCAGGGGTGCTATAACCACTGAGCTAGATCCAAACCCCTTTTTTTGTTTTGTTTTGAGATAGGATCTCACTAAGTTACCCAGACTGGCATTGCACTTGTGATCCTCCTGTCTTAGCCTCCTGAGTTGGTGGGATGGCTTTTCACCACAATACAGGAGTCCCTCTCTGCTCACAAGCTTGCAGAGCAGCCAGTGCCCAGTCCTGCCCAGCTTCCCCCTTACTTGATACTTAAGTATGTAGTCATGTTCCATGATAAGCAGCCGATCCTTGAGGTGCTTCAGTTTCCCCATCTCACGGGCAAAATCCTTCTTGTCCCGTTTCCACATGGCATCCTTCAAGAACCTGGTGCCAAGATGGGGTGTGTCATTCCACAGACTGGGCTTCCACTAGGGCTGGAAGACTGGTGGCTGCTGAGGGCTTGGAGCGGGTGGGAGGAGCTGCCAGAGTAGGGATGAGCAAAATGACTCTTGCTTCTGTCCAGGGGTCCTTTGGCTAACTGTGTCCTTTGAGGGGAAAGAGGGAAGTGTCTGATGGCCTGGTCACCACACCCCTGCTGAGGAGCCAGGGGCCCCAGGGTAAGGAAAGAGGACAGTGTTTAACCCAAAAGGGTGACGTCTGGCAAAACCCTCAATAATATCCTGGGCAGGGGGCCTCCTCAGCAGGTTTATTCCCTCACCATCTGGCTTCCCAGACCTTCCTTTTAAAGGCTCAGCCTTGGGTGAGGGCCCTGGGGGAGGAGCAAGAGGGGCTGGGAGAGAGGGGTGGGGATGCAGGCCAAGGGTTGTTCTCACACCCTCACCGGGCACAGGCACGACGGTTCCATATTTTGCAGTAGTCAACGGGTTTGCAGTTGGTGGCATCTTTGGCATGGACATTGGCACCATTCTGCACCAGGAACTTCACACAGCTTAGCATTCCTTCACGGGATGCCAGGTGCAAGGGTGTGGAGCCACTGCTTGTCTTGCTGTGGAAGGCCCCACCATGAGGGAAGAGGGCAAGAAAGGAAGGACAAGGGTGTTTGCTCATCAGATGGGCAGACCAACTTCCAGGCCCTGCTCTGCTGCCAGCCCACTGGGTGACCCTGGCTGTGTCCCTTGCCCTCTCTTGCTCTCTTGTTAATTTAATGTGTGCTCATGCACTAGCATGTCATCCTCCCAAATATCAGTTGAAGACACCAGCAGTGGTTCCCAGACTTAGCTGCAAATCAGAAACACTTGGGAATCTTTTAGGACTTCCAAAGCCCAGGCCACAATACAGACCCGCTGAATCAAAACGTTTGACCTGGGCATGGTGGCACATGTCTTTAATCCCAGTGACTCTGGAGGCTGAGGCAGGAGGATTGCAAGTTTGAGACCAGCCTCAGCAACTGAGTTGTGTCTCAAAAAAAACCCCAAAAATCAAAAAACAAAACAAAACAAAAAAAACACCATTCAAAAGGGCTGGGGATATAGCTTCATGGTAGAGTGCCCTGGGTTCAATTCCATCCCATCCACCTCCCCGAAAAGTCACAACCTTTGAATTGGAACAAAGGCATTAAGCCCCCTGGGTGATTTCAATGTACTTATGAGTTTGGAAACCCGAACACTAAGGCTTAGAAGGTTTAGTGGCCTGCCTAAGCTGACTGCTTTCTGTGGGTCCCCAATCCTCACCCTCCAATAGCCCTGTCTTCATGGATCTGTCTGCCCAGAAGAAGCCTCCTTCTGAAATAGGCTGGACTCACCTATTGATGGCTGCTCCTTTCTGGAGCAGGTAGTAAATGCAAGGGAGGGCCACAGGTTTGTTGTCCTTGTGAATGACCAAATGTAGAGGGGTCTGACGATTTTTGGTGGGCAAGTTTACTGGAAACTGGTACTCCTCTATCAAGACCTGCAGGCAGTCAAGTTTGCCCTTCTGGGCTGCAAAGTGGATGGCAGCAAAGCCCTGTGGAGTCCAGAGTGGGGTAAGAGAAAGCTGAGCAAGAGTGGGACTCCAGGGTCCATAACCTGCCTGTAGAGCAATTTCTTGGGGTCACTCCTCTCCCCTGTGCCCCTAGGAATGGCTCACAGCCCTTTCCCATGCCCAGTGCCTGCTCATCAGCTCACACTGTCTCCCTCCCCACCCCACAATGGCCCTCCCAGGAATAAGACCAGCCACATGGAAAAGGCCACCTCTGGATGCCCAGGTGACCACTACTTGAGGAGCTCTTTGCAGAATGGGAGGTGGGAAGAGGGCCCTCAGTCCTTGCCCCCACACTCCAAGGCCTTACCTTTTTGTCGGTCGAGATACCCCCATGCTGCTTGCGGTTCAGACAGAACCGCAGCCATTCCACGTCGCCCACAGCGGCTGCAAACAGCTCAAAGTAGCACCTGCTGGCCCTGTGCTCCAACTCCATGGTGCTAGAGTCAGCGTGGGGTAAGGGTGAGCAGGGCTGGAGGGCGTGCATGTGGCGAGGACAGTTACTGGGGCACCTGCCAGGGGTCGAGCCCTGGCCCCAGCCCTGCTCCCCTGGGGGTCCGGGCGGCAGCCCCCACCCTCGGTGGCAATGCCCCCCCTGAGAGGCGTTGTGCCCGGAGCTCGCCTTCTCCCTGGGCCCACCTGGACCGCTTGGAGTCACTCCTGGTGAACTTCAGGGAGTCTTTGGACGGCTGGTGGATGGAACCCGCTGGAGTTGCCCATAACCTCGATCTTCTGCATTCTTCCGCTTCCGGGTCCTGGGTCCCCAACCACAGTCCAGAACACAGAGAAGGCGGGGCGACCGAAGCTGCCGAGGATCTGGAACTCCTGCGGGGCACCCCGGACTTGGTGTGGCCATGTGTGGACCCCGCCTCGCTCAACCGGGGCGCTGCTTCGCTGCTGGCAGCCGCTTCCAGGGCGTCAGTAACACATCCTTCCAACCTCGAAGGTCGATGGCCTGGTTCCATGCAGGGACAGAGCCCAGGAGCCTAGGAGGACCCCTGCCTACCACTCACTCCCAACCCGCTATGTTGCTCTGAATCAATACGCCCCACCCTAGCCGCCAGGGGCCCACCGCCCTAGAAACTCAACATTCAACACAGCAAAAATCACACTTAGCTTTTGTTCTGACTACAGAAGTTAAAACAGAAGCACAGTGTGAAAATTAAAAATCATTTCACAGAAACCATCTGCAGAAATCACGTTCTGATGAGATTGATGCACACGTCATGCGTACATGTTTCTATCTCTTCATTTGGCGTTCTCGTTACTTTCCATTGTCATTCCAGGTAATAAGCGTACATTATGACGCACCCCACAGCCCAGATCATAATGGATGTGCTGCCATGTCACATGTGCTGCAGGAAGCAAAACGGCTCAGTTCTGGTTGTTTTCTTAGACGGGTTTCTGCAAGTAGAATTACTAGGTGAAAGGAAATGAATTTTTTTTTTATTTAATTTTTTTATTTATTTTTTTTTTTTTTGCGGTGTTGGGGATTGAACCCAGGGCCTTGTGCTTGCGAGGCAAACATTCTACCAACTGAGCTATATCCCCAACCCAGGAAATGAATATTTTTTAACTGGCAATACGGATTTCCAAACTGCCCTCCAGACAGGTTTTCTATTCACTTCCCTTCCACCTGCAGTGAAGCAGGTACACTGCACAACAGCAGTGCGGGCCAGTTTCTTGAGCTCTATGCCTTAGTCGCTGCCTCAGGAAAATGGGGATCACAGTATCGACTTCACTGGCAGCCAAGGCATGCAAGCAGCCAGGAGAGTGCCGGCAGAGAAGCACTGTCCAGCCCTGTGCTGTTGCTGTCGCTGTTGTTAGGGACTAGGGATTGAACCTGGGCTGCTTTACAACTGCGCTTTATCCCTAGCCATTTTTATTTTTCATTTTGAGACGGGACCTCATTAAATAGCTGAGGCTAGCCTTGAACTTACAATCCTCTACCTCAGCCTCCCAAGTAGCTGGGATTATAGGCAAGCGCCACCTTGCCAGGCTTAATATGTTTTTTATTGATCTGTAAAACTTATTAGCATAGTGACCCTTGATATTCTTTGCCAATGTTTTCCCGTTTGCCTTTTGGCTTTTTACAGTACATACAGTAATCAAGTACTGACTGTTGCTTGAAATCAGTTTCTCTTACTGAGCCATGCATGTTCTCACCTCTTCTTAAGAGGATTGACCCCAGAGGACTCCTGAGGCTCCAGGACTAACTCTGGGCATACCTAACCTCACTTCCCATATTACCACCTTCTCCCTTCTGCACCCCAACAGCCCGATGTTTGCTTTGGGAAAACTGAATGAGGAAGGATGGTCTTCTATGATCATAGTGACCTATAGTGAGGGATGAAAATTCACCATTCAGAAGCACCTTTCTCCCTTTCCAGGGAAACCTCTGCTGAGAACCCAGTTGTCCTGTTACCCCAGGAATCAGAAGGAGTCAGGACCCTTGCCAAGCACCTTCTAAACTAGCAAAGCCTGAGGTTGGGGTTGTAGCTCAGTGGTACAGCACTTCCTAGCATGTATAAAGCTGCCTGGACCATGGAGAGGACAGACAGCACAAAATGTCCAGAGAAAGACTTGATTTCCCCTTGGAAGGGGGAGGTAAGGGTATAGTTCCAGAGCAATTGGTTCTACAGTCCTAGACAAGGTAGATGGAAGGCTGGAGGAGGACATGCACTCAGAGAAGTAGGGCAGAACCCAGAAAGTGCCATCACCATACCCCAGGGCCAATATTAAAGGCCTGCTCCTCCATGCCCACTCTTCCTTTCCATGTCTGGTGGGGAGAGGCTTAAACTAGTTTGGATTGAGTTTCTGTCATGTCCAACTGAAGCCTGATAAGTACAAAGCTCTTGAGGTAATACTCTCCATTGAGTAAAATAATTGGAACCAGTGAGATGGTCCCTGAAGGGAGCCATGTGGAATAGAGCACTGTGAAGCTCCAGGAGGCATTGGGACCTGTCCCTGTACTGTTGGGCCTGCAAGTAAGTGAAACTGAAGAATTACTGGATATCTGGAGGCTGATTCTAACTTTCATTGTGTCACCCAGCAGTGTGTTGGCCCAAAGATGGTAGCAGGATGTGGGACTTGGCTGCCAACAGGTGGGAGTCTTCTGCTGGAGGGTCTGGGTTCTGGCTCTGAAACTAATGGGATACTAAATAGGACTTTCAGGTCAGCACTCTGGATATCCAGTTGTAATTGCAGAAGACAGAGGGAAATAATGTCTTGTTGGAATGGACACACCCATTTGGGAGAGGAAGGAAATTTGAAAGACAGGTGTCAACAGATGAGGTAGGGAATGTTTGGCTTTGGGGTCAAGATTTGGAAGAAGGAAAGTATCAGAATTGTTCACTATCCAGTAGGGGTAGGCAGGTCTGCTCCCCACAGAGACACTAGAGAAAGCAAATTGTAGTAGTCCCCCTTCCTTGTCTTCTCTCTCTCTCTTTCTCTCTTTCTTTCTCTCTCTCTTTCCCTTCCTTCCCTCCCTCCCTTCTCCCTCCCTCCCTCCCTCCCTTCCTTTCTTTCTTTCTTTCTTTCTTTCTTTCTTTCTTTCTTTCTTTCTTTCTTTCTTTCTTTCTTTCTTTCTTTCGTGCTGGGGATTGAACCCAGGGGCACTTTATTGCTGAGCTACATCCCTTTGTATTTTTTATTTTGAGACAGGGTCTCACTAAGTTGCTCAGGCTTGCAGTCCTCCCATCCTAACCTCCAAAGATCCTGGAATTACAGGTGTGTTTCACTGCACCTGGCTACAAGTTGTGTTCCTTAAACCACATTTCCCAGTTGTGTGCCCATTTCCCTATCAGTTCTCCCCAGTACTCTCAAAGAACATGTTGAATCTGAATGGATCCTTTTCTTCAGCTCCAGAGCAATTCCAAATGACCAGTAATGCTCTGGCGGGGCTAGTGTCTTATTCCCTCCAGTGGGTGTCTCACGGGGCAGCAGATACCATGAAGCTCCCCCATCCAGGAGGTTATTTATTCAGATTATTATCTGAGTAGCATGTTAATTCAAAGGATCCCAGAAGGGACCCAGAATATAATTCTGATGTCTCTGGGACTTTTGAGATCTTGAATAAGTTTATACGTTTGTCTTAAATCTCTGTCCAACCTCCTTCTGAAATGGTAGTATGAGGAGTTCCATAGACCTGATCTTCAAGAAGTAACCATAACTGGTGGAAATTATTTTTAAAAACTATTTAAAGACTCTGGGCATTGTCCTAAGGCATACACAAAATGAAGAAACATTCAAGAAAATCTCCTAAGTCTCAGTAAGATGATGTGATTCTGTGGCATTTGAGCCACAACTCATTCTCCTCCCCACTTCCCCATCTCAGAGCAATGATGAAGCTTTAATGTGGGTGAGTACAGCCAACAAAATGGGGGT
Source organism: Glaucomys volans (assembly GCA_020662805.1). Taxonomy (NCBI): domain Eukaryota; kingdom Metazoa; phylum Chordata; class Mammalia; order Rodentia; family Sciuridae; genus Glaucomys; species Glaucomys volans. The sequence goes on along the minus strand of JAJEJO010053343.1, from coordinate 77,959 downwards.
TCTGTCCTCCTCAGTTTGTAGGAGCAGGACCCCAGCATGCCTCTCTCTCCCCTTCCCAGCTCCAGCTGGTACAGGCTAAATTTATCATGAGTGCAGCTGAAAGATTGGGGGAATCACTTTATCTCACCCCTACTGACAGGGCAGATGCTCCACCCATGACAATCTGAGAATATATAGACCCTGATTACCCCTGGCCCAACTTGCTCACTGGGCAGAGGCTCTATATCAGGAGAGGCAAATTAAGAGGACCAGATGCTACTGCCCCTGCCCAGAACCCTGCTCAAAAAGCAGGGTGACATTGAGAGAATCAGGTTACTGTCCTTGCCCTCAGATCCACAGGAGGATTGCCCAGCCAATCCATAGTTACTGAGAGCTCCAAAGATCTCCACCAAAGAAGACATTTTTGTTTTTGTTTGTTTGTTTGTTTTTTGGTTTTGGTGCTGGGGTTTGAACTTAGGAACAGTTAACCACTGAGCACATCCCCAGCCTGGTTTTGTTTTTTTTTGTATTTTTATTTAGAGGTAGGGTCTCACTGAGTTGTGAGGGCCTCACTTAGTTGCTGAGGCTGGCTTTGAACTCACGATCCTCCTGTCTCAGCCTCTGGAGCCACTAAGATTACAGGCATATGCCACCATGCCCAGGGAAAATGGCTTTATTTGTAATGGTGTGGAGTTCAAGTCTAATGGCCCTCTAGTAGAGATTTTGGTGGTTAGCAATTGAAAACAATCTAAACTCTAGGACAGCTAGTTTACCAGAGAGAAGCAGGGAAAGAATTAGAAGAGTCCACCTAGAGTTAGAACAAACCTCAAAGATCAGCTACAAAAATGACCTCTGAGAAAAGATCAGTTCATGGAGAAGTTTATTCCCCAGGGCATCATAGAAAATAGAAAATAAAGCAGTTAGCAGCTGATGAGCAGAGGCTAAAAGCCGGTAGCATACCAACAGCGGCAATCTGTTTAATAGATCAGGGAAAGCAACAGGGAAAGAGAATCCTGCTTAAATCACTGCTCAGAGTGACTGCATGCATGCCCAAGGCTGCACCCTGTAGCGGGCATTTCAGAGCTTCATCTTGAGAGGTGGAAGACTGCTGAAATAGCCCTTCCAAATCACTAAACAAATCAACAAGCAAACAACAAAAACAAGTCCCAGAGAGAGGGGCAGGGAAATAAAAATCTAGAGTTGCTAAACCATGTTACCTAAAAAGTCCAGTTTTTATCAAAACATTCTGAGACATGTAAGTAAACAGGAAATGATAACCCATAAGCAGGAAATAAGAAATCAAGCAAGAGAAATTGCTTGTGAAATGGCCCATACATAACAGACCAAGATAAGTAGCCATTATAAGTATATTCAAAGAACTAAAGGAAACCATGCTAAAAAGTAAAAGTATAATAATAACATTTCATCCAACAGGAAATATCAATAAATAGAAATTGTTTTAGAAAATAACCAGGAGCTGATGGTGTAGCTCAGTTGTAGAGTCCTTGTCTAGCATGCACAAAGCCCTGGGTTGGAACCCAGTCACCAAAGAAATTCATTACACGAGCTCAACTGCATATTTGAACTTGCAGAGGAAAGAATCAGAAAGCTTGGTGACAAACAACAGAGATTAGATAATACAAGGAACAGAGGGGGAAAGGAATGAACAAATGAATAGAGCCTCAAAAGAAAAGAAAGGAAAGAATGAAAGGAAAGAAAAGAGAAAAAAAGAGGAGGAGGGAGACCATAGGGCACCCCAGTGTACACATAATGGGAATACCACAAAGACAGGTGAGAGAAATGAGTGAGAAAAATACTTAAAAGAAATAATGACGAAGGGTCTGGGGCTATAGCTCAGTGGTAGAGCACTTGCCTAGCACATGTGAGCACTGGGTTTGATCCTCAGCACCAAATAAAAATAAATAAATAAAATATAGGTATTGTGTCCATTTATAACTAAAAAATTGAAAAAAATAAGGACTGAAAACTTTATAGGTTTGATGAAAGCTATACATTTCAGAAGCTCGAAAAACTCCAAGTAAGATAAATTTAGATATATCAATACCCAGGTATTGTGCTAAGACAAAGAGAAAATTTTGAAAGAAATAAGAGCTAAATACCTCATCACATACAAGAGAATCCCAATAAGATTAACAACCTACTTCTCATCAGAAATAATGAATGCCAGAGGGCAGTAAAAAAAAAAAAAAAAGAAAAAAGAAAAGAAAAGAAAAGAAACCAAACTGTCAGCTAAGAATTTTATATCCAAAAACAACACTAGAAATCTACTACACCAAGCAAACATCTATAGTACTCTTCTCCCAACAATAGCAGAATGCATTCTTCTCAAGTGCACATAAAACCTTCTGCAGATGACAATATGCCAGGTCATCAAGCAAGACTTGATAAAGCTGAAAGCATTGAAAACATACTAAGTATATTTTCTGACCACACTGAAATGAAATTAGGAACAAGTAACAGAAAATAATTTAGGAAATTCACAAATATGTACAAATTAAATGACATACTCTTAAATAACAAATGTGCCAAAGAAGTCACCCAGGGAAATTAGAAAAAGCTTTGAGATAAGTGAAAGCAACAGAGAAAAATCAAACTAACAGTCTACTTGTTAAAAAGACCAACAGAATCAGAAAACTTTTTAGACAACCAAGTAAAAGGAGATTTACTAAAATTTGCTAAAGTCAGTAATAAAAGAAGGGATATTACTACATACCTTACAGAAATAGAAAGAATTACAAGGTAATATTAGGAATAATTAGTTGCTAGAAACTCAACTAACTTAGATGACATGGACAATTCCCTGTAAGAAAAAACTACCAAAAGTGACTCAGGAAGAAATAGAAAATCTGATTAGACAACTAGAAACTAAAGACATTCAGTTAGTAGAAGCAGCAGCAGTAGTAGTAACTACCCACAGAGAAAAGCTCAGACCAAACATTTAAAGAAGAATTAACACCAGTTATTCACAAATGCTTCTAAAAATATAGAGGAGTGAACAATTCCAACTCATCCTGTGAAACTAGTATTAGTTTTCATACCCTGGTGTGAAAATTAGATGACATATTAAGAAAAAAAATCTACAGACCAACATCTCTGGTGAATGTGGATGTAAAAAAAATCCTTAACAAAAGACTATTAGGCCAAATCCATAACATGTAAAAAAGGAGTGTACACTATGACAAAGTAGAATTTATCCTAATAATTCAAGTTTGGGCTAACGTCTGAAAATCAAGGTTATATACCATATTGATAGAATAAAGGACAAAACCCAGGATCATCTTAATAGACAAAAAACAGCTTTTGACAAGTTTCAAACTTCTCATGATAAACATTCAATAAACTTAGATTAGAATGAACTTCAGCTTGATAAAGGTATTATTTGAAAACTCCACAGGTAACATCACTTTAATGGTGAACACCCAGTCCGTTACCCTTTAAGAGTAGGAACAATACAAGCATGTTCATTCTTGTTACATCTATTCAACATAATACTGGAGGTTCTAGCCAGGGTAATTAGAGAAGAAAATGAAAAGAAAGTCATCTCGGCTTGAAAAGAAGTAAAACTCTAAAAAGACATAATAACAGGGGCTGTTAAGGATGTGGAAGAAATTGGAAACCTCCTATACTACTGACAGAAATGTTAAATGGTGCAACCACTTTGGAAAACAGGTTGGAAGTTCCTCAAAAAGCTAAACTGTGTTATCATCTGATCCAGCAATTCTACTCCTAGGTAGAAGTTCAAGAGAAATAAATACATGTTCACATAAAGACTCATACACAATGTTCATAGCAGCATTATTAATAGCCAAAAAATGGGAATGACTTACATGTCCAAAAACAGATGGCTAAACAAAAGATTTGATTTCACACTATGAAATATTATTTGGCAATAAAAATAAATGAAGTACTGATACCTACTATAACATGAATGAATCTTGAAAACGTTTTGCTAAGAGAATTAAGCCAGTCACAAAAAAACCCACATGTTGAACAATTTCATTTATATGAGATGTCCAGTACAGGCAAATCCATAGAGCTAAAAAGTAGATTAATGGTTGCTTAAGGCTGGGGAGGGTACAGGTGGGAGAAGTTGAGGCATGATGGCTTCGGGCACACACTTTCTTTTTCGAGTAATGAAAAAGTTCTAAAAATTGATCATGGTTAAGGTTGCACAACTCTGTAAGTACACTAAAAGCTGACAAGTCATTATAAAAATAGGTAAACTGTATAGTGCATGAATTATATCTCAATAACTTTGTTAAATAAAATCATCTCTAAGCCCTGTGGACAGTCAAAGCTTTTTAAAGAAATATTCATGACTTCCTTGTAAATGTGGCAGAGAGACAGAAAAGCAGGTCACTTCCAAAGATGCCTCAGGTCCTGAATTTTAGGATGCTCTTCACCAGTTTCTTCCTTAGGGGTCTTTCCTCAGTCTTCTGCATCCACAGTCTGTCATATCCCTCAGGCGATTTCCCTAACAACTCTTCTCCCTTCCTGTCAGCAGCAAACCAAATTCCTCCTCAGTATCTCTGGAGCAGAACTATTAAAAGTCAAACACATAAGATAGCTCTTCACAAAGATAAATACCTCCCTAAGTGGAATTCTATTGTTGAGGCACTAATGCTGCTTTTTTCTTTCTCTGTTCTTTTCCTTTCTCTCCTTCCTCCTTTTCCTCCTCATCCACCCCCTCCTTTTAGGAGAGAGAATAGTTTTAAGAAACTTCATGGATTCATCACTTGTATTTCCAACAATTATCAGATTTCCGTGTCAATCTTGTTTTCACCTAAGATAATTCATCTCAGTTACTTCATCTTTTGGGGGCTTTTGAAATAAAAATTCAGAGATGGGGCTGTAGCTCAGTGGCATGCTTAGCATGCACAAAGTCCTGGGTTAGGTCCTCAGCTGCAGCAGCACCACGACCACAGGGGGAAAAAATCATTTAAAATACAAATACAGTAGGATACAGTAGGATAGAGCTTTCCCCTGTGATCTTTCCCAGGGCCGAAAGTCTAGGAAGACAGAGCATTGGGAGCCCCCATAGCCTGTAGCGGTCTGAAGGCAGGCACGGAAGTGGCGAGTTTGGGTATTGGGGGCAGCGGGGGAATTACGGAGGGGGAGATGGCGAGTGGAAAGGGTAGGCAGCCAAGGGCACGAAGGGCAAGGGTATCGACCGTGCAGCTGCGCCAGGTGACGCCCGGGCTAGAGCGCAGTGTCCGACACCGTGTCCTGCGGCGCCCCCTCGCGGGAGTAGAACTCGTCGATCACGTTCTGCGGGATGCGCTTCAGCATCTCCTTGGGGAAGATGCGCAACAGCTTCCAGCCCAGGTCTAGGGACTCGAACACCGATCGGTTCTCGTAGGGTCCTAGCGACCAAGCAGGAGTGTTAGGGCTATGCGCATGGGGCGGAAGGAGGGGAGAGAGGTTCTGCTCCAACGCCCGCCACGCGCCTCACCCTGGTTGATGAAGTTCTTTTCGAACTTCTGCAGGAATTCCAGGTAGAGCAGGTCCTCGGAGGTGAGCGCCTCCTCCCCCACCACTGCCTTCATGGCCTGCACGTCCTTCCCGATGGCGTAGCAGGCGTACTGGAGGAAGAAGCAGAGGCGGTGGCTGCATCACAGGCTTCGCACTAGAACCTCCAAACCTGGCTGTGCTTGGGAGACCCCTTTTTGCGAAGGAATTTTGCCAGGAGAAAACCCTGGCGTCCAGATGGAGCTTCAACCTCCAGTTTATGAAACTAGATTACCCAACAGCCCCTGGCCCTCTCCTTCTTACCAACTGGTTGGAGACATCCCCATGGTCCTTTCTCGTCATGCCCTCCCCAATGGCGGACTTCATCAGTCGCGACAGGGAAGGGAGCACGTTGATGGGGGGGTAGATCTAGGGGAGCAGAGGAAGTGAATGGCAGACAGTAGGGCCACCCCGCCTAAGCTGCTTGTCTCCCCTCCCCCCGTTCTGGGAGACTCGTTCTCATTCATCCTACAGAGAGCTCAGCGGGTCGCTCCCTGACCCTCTTATCTCCCATATATTGTAGTGCAGGTGACTACCCACGTGGTTTTAGGATGGTGAGGGAGGAAGATGATAAGACCTTAGTTCATAAAAGACTCATTATTCACAATCTGTTTGTATCAAACACCTGATGTTTTTTGTACTCAGCAAAGCAAATAACTGGAAAGGGAAGAGAATTGGCATTTAGTATCGACTATCTGCCAGATGCTTCTTATATGCCAACTTATTTTATGCCCCACAATGCATCATCAGTGTGATAAGTATTATTATTCCCATATCATAGAAGACCTGGGGCTGGGGATATAACTCAGTGGTAGGACACTTACCTAGCATGCAGGAGACCCGGGGTTCAGTCCCCAGTGGGGGTGGGGGGTGTTGAACACCCAGGCTCTGAGAGGTCTATTTTCTCAAGTTCCCACAGCCAGGTGGGCTGGATTCTACCCAGGCTGTGAACCATACAGGCCTCTGTGAGTGCATATCTCCTCACTGGGGCAGCTTCATTCATGCACAGGAGGCAGTGGATATCTGTTTTTGCACATCTTTTGGAGCTGAGAGCAGAAGTGGGGAGGGAGGCAACAGTACCTGTCTGTTATGCAGCTGTCTGTCCACGTATATCTGTCCTTCTGTGATGAAGCCTGTCAGGTCTGGGATGGGGTGGGTGATATCTACAAGAAAATGCACTGGTATCAGTGTGGGTGGGGGCATGGTCTCCATCCACTCAGGGGCACCCAGGTTCTATTTCCCTCATGAGAGTGAGGGGATGGGTGTGTAGGAAAGGACAGCATCTGCCCTGATGGAGGAACCAAGTTACTGTACATCTGTGCAAAGCAGCATGGGCTTTGTAAGAGTCCAGTGGGAAAGGGAGGAAGGGGTTCTCTGGAGGGCAGAGGATGTGAGGAGGCTACCATCATTGGGCATGGTGAGGATGGGGATCTGTGTGATGGATCCACCCCGGCCCTCCACACGGCCTGCTCTCTCATAAATGGTGGCCAGGTCTGTGTACATGTATCCAGGGAAACCTCTGCGCCCAGGCACTTCCTCTCTGGCAGCCGAGACCTGCAAGATCCATGGGTGCTGGGGTGAGAAAGGGGGCAACAGGCTGAAACGAGGAAGCTTGGGTGGAAGGTTCAGTGACTTTGTGAGGAATGAAATGGAAGGCAGGAGAGAAAAGGCCAGACTGCAGTTGAGCCCTGGGCTGTGCGAGAGGAGAGTGGGCCTGGGTTGATGAGTTCCCTTCTTACTTGCAGGATGATCCCTTGATTCCAATGGGTCAAGTCTAGGGCAAGGCAGGAATGATCCTGACACCCACTGATGGTCAGCTCACCTCCCGCAAGGCCTCTGCATAGGAACTCATGTCAGTCAGTATGACCAGCACGTGCTTCTCACACTGGTAGGCGAGGAACTCAGCAGTGGTCAGTGCCAGGCGTGGGGTGATAATCCGCTCAATCCTGGAGGCAGGCATGGCTGGCATTTAGAGAGGCTGGAGGCCCAGGCCTGTGCCCCACATACCCCTGGGCTGAGTGCAAGGTACACTGGGAAGCTGGCTTGTGCACAGTGGCAAGGTAATGAACAAGATGAGCTGCTACCCCAGCCCCCAGGTCAGGTCCATGTTCCTGAGAGTGGGCACTTACCATCAAGTCCACACCCCCTTCACCTGCTATCCAAGGGAGGGCAGGGGACAGAGGCTGAGACCAGGAGGGTAGTTGGGTGGGAGAGGGCCAAGCAGGGGTAGGAGCGTCTAGTGAGGATGAGAGCAGACTTGTCCGCTATGGTCTAAAGGTGAAGGCCTCTGGGGTACAGCCTGTGGGTGTGGTGGGGACACAAGTGCCTGCGCTAGCTCCTTCTCACCCCAGGGAACCTCATGCTTGGGTCAGATGGAGCACTCGCTGTGTGTCCTCAGGAGTGTCACTTTACTCATTGTGCCTCTCCTGTTCCTGGGCACACTGGTGTGGGCAGTCACATGCACGCCTGCCCTCCCCACTTAGGGCATTTCTCAGCACCCCTCTTTGCACTGGGTGCTCTCAATTCCCAGGCTCTGAACCATTGGTCTTCCCCTTGGTAATCATCACAGCCTTCAGAATTCTGTTCCTTAATTTGGGATACCCTCAACACCCAGGATATTTTATGAGAATTTTATTTTCATCCACTTTACCCCATATTTTAAATCTTGCTTTCTAAACTTTAAAAAGAGCTATTTTTCTTGAAAAAAAAAAAGGAAAAAGACTTAGGGAAATTATTTCTTTAGCTGTGGACGTGATGCATGGAGAGGGGCCCTGACTTAGGATAGTGGCTGAATGCAGGTTGTGGGAAAAGCAGAGGGACTGCAGGTGGCAGGTGGGATCCTGATCGGGCTCCCTGGGCCTCTTGGTGGGCGATCCTTAGCTCCTCCCAGGTTCAGTTTCCCTGACTGCACAACCAGGAGTTATTCTCCCCAGCTCTGTCCCATGGCTGTGGTTCTGGGATGCCCTGAACCCTGGTATCCTAGGTCTTGGAAGGAAACAGGGGCTTCTCCCTGGGTGGGGAGGGCTCACGTGGGGTCGTTGGCTAAGTTCAGGAAGAGGCAGACATTCCCCATGCTTCCATTCTGCTCAAAGTCGGACTTGAAGAACCGGGCTGTCTCCATGTTCACCTGGACATAGAGCAGGGAGGGCTGCAGCCTGAGCGCAGCACCTGGACCCTCCTTTCTGAGGAAAGCCTGTGGACTGACTGGCTAGCAGTTGCTGGGGGTAAAGGTGCCTTAGTCACAGGGGTAGCCCTGGGGCTTGAGAAGACCTCATCAGATACCCCTCCCAGAGAAATTCAGACTTCTTCAGGTCCAGCTCGGCTCAATGTCAGTTGCCCTGCCCAATTCTTTTTGTCCCCTTGGGTCCTCTGAGGGCTCCCTGGTATCCCCTTCCTGAGCTGTCTTGTCTCCCTGAGTTCTCTGGCTTCCTCCTCCAAGCCACTCTGGGTTCATCTCAGAGCTGATGTGGCCTTCAGGATGCCCTGGTCACTGAACCCTCACCCTCTCAGTCACACTCTTGCCTTTCCCACCAGACTGGCCCAGACTCTGATAGCTTCTCAAGAAGGACTGTGTCTCCTCCATAAGATTAAGCTGTTCCAGAGACCAAGGGATCTGGGGATTCACAGCTTCTGACTTACAAATCTGCCCAGCCTCTCTTACCCCCATGGCTGCAAAGACGATGGCGAAGTTGTCGTCATCGTAATCCAGCACTGCCTTGGATTTCTTCACCAGCCCAGCCTGACGGCAGATCTGGGCAGCAATCTGAGGCAGAAAGAGTTGGGATGGAGGCTGTCAGGGTCGGAGCCAGATCCACCCCACTGGGCACCACTAAGGAGGTGGATGGAGAGATTTTCCATCTGTCCTCCTGTCAGGGCCTTTGTTAGCAAGTGTCCAAACCCAGAGAGGTGAAGGTGTTGCCCTGGGTCCTACAGTCTTTCTTGGGGAGGAGGGCTATTCCATAGCTATTAAAGGACTGAGGGTGCCTGTCGGGAGGAGCAGGGCAGAGTAATGAACAGTCCCAGAGAGCAATAGCCTTAGCATGGGTTTGGACCATTTGTCTGAGGGCAGTTGGGCCTTTCAGAGCCTCGAGCCCTCCCCACAGCCTGCTGGAATTTTATGGGCCCAGAGTTGCTCCAGGTCTTCAGTGTGTGGGACTTTGAATACTAAATGTGTGCGTGTGTTTGTGTGTGTTCACATGTGCGTGCAAGAGTAAGGGCACTAGTGTTGTCTGATCACCAGATCATTTTGAGGGTGAGCTTAGGCACATTCAGGCATTCAGGAATGGTGGGAAGAAATGTCTAGTCATTTCTTGTCACACCAGCTACTCGGGGAGGAACCAGCTGTTCACACCTGGTGGTGGCAGTGAAGTAGGTGTGGTCTGGGAAAGACTAGTACAAGGACAAGTGGGTAGAGGCTGGGAGCTCAGCCAAGCAGGGCTTTCAACACTGACACTGGGAGCAAAGAATAGGCTCTTTCAAGTAGTGAGTCCTCTTACCCAGGACAGCTGTGAAGACCTGCTTGGGATCAGTGACTGCATGTGGAGGAGGTCTTGTACAGCCCTGAGTCCCTGAGCTGCCAGGGGATACTTGGCAACAGACTCCCTACTTGGCACGGGAGCCCTCCCTGCTGGCCTGGCAGCCCAGGACCCTTATCCCTGCCTGCTGGCTCTGCAGGCCTTACCTCATTGTGGGGGAGCCCAGCTGCTGAGAAGATGGGGATCTTTTGACCACGGGCAATGCTGTTCATGACATCAATGGGAGAAATGCCCGTCTGAATCATTTCCTCAGGGTAGATGCGGTCATGGGGGTTGATGGGCTGGCCTGGGAGGGGACAACCATGGAGCCCTGTTCAGGGTTTCCAACTTTGCCCTGCCCTTCCCACTCCTGCCCAGACTCCAGAGCAGCGCAGTTTCTGTGAAGAGGGAACTGTGCTCTAGCTGTGCTGCCGTGTGTCCCTAGCCACATGTGGCTATTGCACACATGAAGTATGGTGTTCTTATGAATCTCTCTTTCATTTGAATCAGTTTGAGTTTAAACAGTCACAGGCCCAGTACTACCTTGGACAACACTGCCCTGGCATGTTAGAATCAGGTGGTAGGATCTCAGCCTGAGGACCCCTTGGCCTAAGATAGAACCCTCCTCACCACCTACAGCTCTTGTGCAGGGACCTGAGGGTGATCTGAGACACCTGTTCAAACAGATGTGCATTCTGTGCTCTGCCACTGACTTGCTGTGTGGCCTCAGACAAACCACCAGCCTCCATGGGCCTCCGTCACTCACTCAGTTAACAGATGGGTTAGGATTGAGGATTTGGGGAAAGCCTCCACTGACTATGTGAGAGCCTTGGGGGGCTGGGTCTGCTGCAGCTGCAAGCCACCTCAGCACAGCTCTGAGGACTGGGACAGGGAGCTGAGGAAGGAGAGGGATGGCCTGGGGTCATCATGGAACACCATGCAATGATGATGGCATTTTACAGGGATTGGACATGGAGTGCCGAGGGCAGTGTTTGGATTTGGTGGCTGATTTGAGGACAAGAGGGCTTTGCTGCTCTCACATCACACCTAAACTGCCTGGCCCTGGGGAAAGTGCCAGTCAACAGCTCTGGCCTGTGTCTGGGCAGGACTTCCAAGGGTGGGATGGTGGAAATGATGGCTGGGAGTGGGAAGATGTCAGGGAGGGTCCTAAAAGATATTCAGAGCCTCCATCCACTCACCATTGATATCCAGAAAATCCTCCGCCATGACCACTGGCCCTTTGTCAATGGGTTTGCCGGAACCATTGAAAACCCGACCTGAAAGTAGGCAAGGGGTGTAGGAGGCTGCTGGGGCCATCTGCACTCTCAGCCTCACACCAACCTCCCCACCCCTCACCTGCACTGCCCATGTTCCCTTGCCCTTCAGCTCTCAGTTATCCCAGAAGGCAAGGCCTTGGCCCAGGACAATGACTCTAGTTGAGGGGATTCCAGAGCTGGATAAGGGGAAAACCTAGCCAGGTCCTGCAGGTCTTGAGAGAGCATTAGGGGATATGCAGAGCTTAGCAGTCTCTTTCAGCCTGACCTCAAACAGTATTCTGCCTTCCTCATTGTGGAACATTTGCTGTATGTTGGGTCCTGAGATGAGGTCAGACCAGAGAAAATACCACCACTGGCTTCCCACAGCTCACGGGAAAAACATGTGTAAACAGGCAATGACAATGCCAGGCACTAGGGTTTGGTCAGAGAAGCTGGGTTGGGAGGGCAGAGGAGCACCTGCCCATGTCCCACCCTATCCCTCACCCAGCATGTCCTCTGACACTGGAGTCCGTAGAATGTCCCCTGTGAACTCGCAGGTGGTCTTCTGGGCATCGATCCCGGAGGTCCCTTCGAACACCTATGGGACAAAAGGTAGTTACTCTAACCAGGAGAGAATGGGGCTTTCCACTCTAGATCCTCCTTGAGCCTGGCTCTGAGCAGGGTGTTCTCAGGCAAATAGGCCAACTCCTGCCTTCAGAACTGGAAAGATAGTGTGGAAACTTCGTGGGTTCATTCATTGACTCACCCAGCCAACATTTATTGATTCCACTTACCTGTACAATGGCCTTGGTCCCAGCCACCTCAAGCACTTGGCCACTCCTCTGAGTTCCATCTGGGAGGGTGAAGTTGACTATCTCAGCATACTGGGCAAACTGGCAGGGGAGGAGAGTAGCACAGAGCAACAGTGATACCAGGGCAGAGCCCAGTTACCTCCCCCATCCCTGCTGGATCCAGTTTCAAGCTGCTGCCTGCACTGTTGGGTCAGATACTCATGGAAATGAACTTGAGGGACTGGGAGGTGGACATCAGGATTCTGTCTGGGAGGGAGTATACCTGGTGGTTAGGAGAAGGGAATCTGAAGTCAGAAGACCAGGTTAGAATTCATACTCTGAAGCTTAATAGTTTTGTAACCTTCTGGAAGTTACCTAATTAATTCATTAAGTACTTCAGTCATTAAGTCATGAGCCTTACTTTTCTCATTAACAAGGGTGATAATAGTAATACTTCTCAGGGAGGCTGTTGGCAGGAAATGAAGTAATATTCTGCAAATCCATTAGCCTGGCACCTTTAAACATTCAATAAAATGGAGTAGCTATTGGCATCCACATCTGAAAGGCAGTGTTTCTGCCTTTGTGGACTAACAGGAAACAATGGCAAAGTGCTTTCCTGTGCCCAGGCTCCAGAGAAAGACCCTGTTTCCAGGACCCATGTGCCTACCTGGGGCCATCTTTTCCTAGCTGCGCTTATGGTTCACATGTATGAATCAGGAGTTCAGGCATTTAAAAAATCAGGGTAATTTCCACAATATGTAAAGAACTCTTAGAACACATAATCAAAAGAATTGGTTCAAAGGAGAAGATATACAAATGGCCAATAAATACATGATAGGGTACTCAACATTGTTAGTCATTAGGGAAATGAAAATCAAACCACAATGTGGTACCACTTCATACCCACCAGGAAGGCTAAAATCAAAAAGGCAGGTAACAAACATTATGCCTCAGGATGTGAAGGAATTAGAACTCTCCTACCCTGCTGGGGGAAATGGAAGTGGGGCAGCCACTTTGGAAAGCAGTCTGAGAGTTCTTCAAAAGGTTAAACACAGGGTTGGGGTCATAGCTCAGTGTTGGAGTGCTTTCCCAGCATAAAGGAGGACCTGGGTTTGATCCCCAGCACCACCAAAAAAAAAAAAAAAAAAGTTAGACATAGATAGTTATCATCTGAACCCAGTAATTTCACTCCCATGTGTATACAGGAGAAATGAAAACATACATCTGAATAAAAACCTGTAGATGAATATTCATAGAAGTTTCATTCATAGTTAGGTATGGTGGCACATGCCTGTATTCCCAGAGGCTTGGAAGCAAAGGGAAGAGGATTGTTGAGTTCAAAGCGAGCCTCATCAACTTAGCAAGGCACTAAGCAACTCAGCGAGATCCTGTCTCTAAATAAAACATTTTTTAAAAAAGGGGGCTGAGAGGGCTGGGGATATAGCTCAGTTGGTAGAGCGCTGGCCTTCCAAGCACAAGGCCCTGGGTTCAATCCCCAGCACAAAAAAAAAAAAAAAAAAAAAAAAGGGGGGTGGGTGCGGAGGATGGTGCTCAATGGTTAAGTGCCCCTGGGTTCAATTCCTGGTACCAAAAAAAAGTTGTTTTATTCATATTCATAATAGCAAAAAAGTGGAAATAATCCAAATATCCATCAATTGATGAATGGATAAACAAAATATGATGTATTAAAATAACTGAACTGAACTCTAAAAGAGTGAAGTTTATGGTATGTGAATGATAACTCAATTTTTAAAACCCCATCAGGCTGTCTCTTAGGACACAGCAGTAAATGGGCAGTTGGAGATCTGCCCTAGGGAGTCCCCAAGCTCTGCTGTTCATGCATACTCTGGGGACCACAGTGTCCCAGGCTTTACCCATGTCTGGGGAGGGCAGGGAGCATGGCCAGAGAAGCTGGCTGGAGGAGCACACCCTTCACATTTCACACAGGTCCTCAGTGTACCAAGAGAGCTAAGTTCTGCATCTGTACCTCCAGCCCAGAGGAGGACCCGGAGCGAACACGCTGCATCCCAGGAACCCCCTCCTCACCTCCCTGTCACTGATTTAATTTAGGGAGTGAACCAAAATCTTAATCCAACAAAAAGCAGTGGTAGAAAGATAATACCCCTGCACCATTTGCTAATATTTGTGAAATTAAAGTGCTTTTCTGAATTACTCCTTGCAAAATTGAAACTGAACTGACAGATTATCTAAAAAAGAATGGAAAGGATATCACTGCAACCATGACCTGTAGAATACATAAAACTGTACCATGTTCTCTGACCATAATCAATGTAAGTGATAAATTGGTAAATAAAATTGGTAACAAAAATAGAAAAACCTTATCTGTTTGAAAGTAAAGCATTCTAAGTAAGTATAGAGGATCTTACCATCAGAATTAGAAAATATTTGGTAATGCTCAATAATGAAATTTATGCATCAGCATATATGTGGGGTGCTTAAAGTTTTAAGGGTTTTTTATTAGAAAAGAAAGGAGGTTGAAGAAGCCTATAATAAGCAACTTGAGCCAGTGGTGCCACACATCTGTAAATCCAGCAAATAGGGAGGCTGAGGCAGAAGGATCTCAAGTTTGAGACCAGGCTCAGCAATTGGCAAGACCCAAAGCCACTTAGCAAGACTCTATCAAAATAAAAAATAAAAAGGGCTGGGGATGTGGCTCAATGCCCCTGGGTTCAATCCCCAGTACCAAAAGCAAACCGACAACCTCAAAACAGCATTAAAACCCATAAGAAGTAGAAAAAATAGTAAAAGGATAAAACTTATTAAAATAAAAACACACACGTTATAAGGAAGAACAGGAAAGCCAAATTGGTCCTTTGAAAGTCTAATAAAATTGACAAATGAAGCTGGGTGCAGTGGCAGCGACTAGGGAGGCCGAGGCAGAAGAATCACAAGTTCAAGGTCAGTATCAGCAACTTAGGGAGACCCTGTCTCAAAATAAAAAGGTAAAAAGGGCTGGGGACGTGGTTCAGTGGATAAGCTCCTCTGGGTTCAATCCCCAGTCCTCCCCACCAAAATTGACAATTGATTAAGAAAATAAAGCCACAAATAATTGTTAGAATTAAAAAATGATAACCAGCTATGCTGCTAATATTAAAGAGATAATGAAAGGAATTTTGAAACAATTCATATAACATATTTGAAAATTTAGATGAAATGAGTGAAGTCCTAAAAGAACACAAATCAAAACCAAATAAAAATGAATAAAAACCCAGGCATGGGGGCACATGCCTGTAATTGCAGGAGGTTGAGGCAAGAGGATCCCAAGTTCAAGGCCAGCCTGGGCAATTTAGTTAAATCCTACCTCAAAACAAAATAAAAAGGGCGGGAGCTCAGTAATACAGTGCACCTGGGTTCAATTCCCAGTGCAACTTACACTGATTATTACATGATCATGCTACGTGTGTGTGTGTGTGTGTGTGTGTGTGTGTGTGTGTGTTACAAGGGATTGAACCTAGTGATGGTGTACTGATGAGCTCCATCCCCAGCTCTTTTTACTTTTTATTTTGAGATAGGATCTCACTAGGTTGCTTAGGGCCTAAGTTGCTGAGGCTGGCATCAAATTTGATCCTCCTGCCTCAGCCTCCTGAGTCACTGGGATTACAGGCATGTTCCACTGTGCCCGACTGATTCTATAATTTTTAAGATATTTAATAAATAATTTAAAGTCTTCTGTGAAAAAGTATCTGTCTCAGATGGTTTTATCAGTGAATTATAACACTCAAAGAAAAGTAATTTGAAATTTACTTAAGCCCTTCAAAGGACTGGAAGAAAAGGCATTGCATTCATTTTCAGAGGCAAGCATAATCTTGATACCAAAATAAAATAATTACAGGGACATTGTAGGCAATCTCACTCATGAATATGGATGCTAAAATCTGAAACTAAATATTAGCAAACCAGGCCCAGCAGTGTACAAAAGACCGAATTACAAACCAAAATAATCATTTAAATAATGAAGACACACACAAACAGATAACAAGTCAGGATTATTCCAGGAATTCAAGGTTAGTTAATATTAGAAACATATTAACGCAGTTCATCTTGCCAATGGATTAAAAGATAAAAAACTATGATTATCAGAAAAATTTTGGAAGAAGTTTGAAAATTGTCAAATTTTTAATAATTATGAACAAAAAGTTTAATAATTACAAACAAAAAGCAAAGAACAAAATTGCTGTTTGAAAACAAGGAATAAAAGGGAAATTTCTTAATCCCCAAATGAGCATTGTTTGAAAAACCTACAGGAAATATCAGACTCAATGATGCGATGCACAGAGCGTTCCCTTTAAAGCAAGGAGCAAAACAAGAACACCCACTGTCATCGTTCCATGCAGCACTAGGCTGGAGCAACAGCCAGGAAGAAGAGCAGAATCAAAGCAAGAACAGAAAAAAAAACAATGAAGGAAGATTAGAAGGAGACAGAACTATCTAATGGGAAGATTTGCAGCATCAGAATCCAATGAAGACAGTACCAAAGAGATCTATAGACCAATTTCTCTAACTAACACGGATGCAGAAATTCTAATTAAACTATTAGTCCAATCAAGCAGTGTATCAAATAAACAAACAAGCATGAACAAGCTGGGTTTATTTCAAGAATGCAAGCATAGAGCATCAACGTCAGTGCATTTGTCAACATTTCACAACGTAATTCGTAGTAGGAATTGTCTATGAAAAATGAAAAGAAAAACCCTGAAGCTGGGCATGGTGGCTCATGCCTGTAATTCCAATGACTTGGGAGGCTGAGGCAGGAGGATCACAAGTTTGAGGGCAGCCTCAGTAACCTAGCAAGACCCTGTCTCAAAAAAATAAAAAAATAAAAAAATAAAAAGAGCTGGGGATGGAGCTCAGTGCTAGAGCACTTCTAGGTTCAATTCCCAGTACGAAAGAAAGAAAGAAAGAAAGAAAGAAAGAAAGAAAGAAAGAAAGAAAGAAAGAAAGAAAGGGAAAACCACTTGGGATTTTGTAGACAGGAACAGAAAGTCTTTTGGTACAATTCCAAAACAGCTGTTTCCTGTATAATTTTATGTAAAACAGGAATGACAGGCAACTACTTGAACAACATGAAAACCAACCTCAACATCCTTATAAATGTTGAAAAGCTAAAGCCATTTCCTTTCTTTTTTAAAAATATTTTTTAGTCGTAGATGAACTCAATATCTTTATTTATTTTTATGTGGTGCTGAGGATCAAACCCAGTGCTTTGAGCGTGCGGGGCAAGTGCTCTACCACTGAGCCACCGCCCCAGCCCTACAGCCATTTTCATTTCCATTAAAAATCATTAGCAGAGATAACCGCGTCACTATTGTTACTCGGTATGTTTTCTAGAAGTCTTTTTGTCAATGAGACAAAAAAATTAAATATAACAATGAACATAAATGGAGAATATTCTCTTTTTTTTTTTGAGGGTAGTGGTGAGATGGGGCTGTATTTTTTAAAAATGCCAAAGAAAGGCTGTGGAAATGTTCCAGATTGTAGGAAGCTAAACAGACACAATGATTAAATGCAATACATGACCCTAGGCTGGCCTTATATTAGAGGAGGGAAAAGTTGTAGAAGACCTTATTAGGTCAGCTGATAAATTGGATTATTGATAATAGATTAAAGTATTATACCAGTGTAAATTTTTGAATCTGATAACTCTATTGCTTTGGTTACATAAGAGAAGAGTTTTATTCTTTGAAAATACACACACTGGAATATTTGGGCATAATTTACCCTCAAGAAATTCAAAACAGTCAGACACCATGCTGCATACCTGTAAACCCAGCTACTCTGGAGACTGAGGCAGGAGGGTCTCAAGTCTGAAGCCAACTGGGCAACTTAGAAACCCACCCCCAAACTCAAAAAGTTAAAATTCAAGAAAAAACTATATACACACACATATTCACAGACACACCAAGCAAATAGAATAAAATGTTAACAATTGAATATATGGATGGTTCTTGCACTACTTTAATTTTTGCATAAAACTGAAATTTTTTCAAAGTAAAAATGTGCTTATGTAAAAAGAGATAAAACTCCCTTATTTGCAGATGATGTTGCAAAACTAGAAAAACCCAAGAGGCTCTGATTAAAACACACCACACACACACACACACACACACACACACACACACAACTAGGCCCAATAAGAACTTGGCTGCAAACAAGATAAATGTATAAAAATCAATTTTTTCCCTATTCTAATGATAACCAGCTAGAAGAGGCAGTAGAGGAAAACATGTCATTCACAGTAAGGCTAGAATACATGAAATGTCTGATAATAAATGTAAAGAGTACAAGAAAAGAACAAAAGCTTATTGAAGAACATAAAACAAGCCCTGAACAGAGAACAGTATTTTCTTCCCAGACAGAATAACTTACTATTATAAAAATGTGAATTCTTTTAAAAGTATAAATTAAACCCATCCCCAAAGGATTATTGTTTCTTTGGGAATTTAATAAAATGATCTTAAAAGTCTAAGAATAGTCAAAAATAGTTATGGAAAAGATCAGAGAGGATTTGCCTTATCAGATATTAAACCTGTTATTTAGGGCTGGGGTTGTGGCTCAGTGGTAGAGCACTTACCTAGCATGTGTGAGGTACTGGGTTTGATCCTCAGCACCTTATGTATATATAAAAAGTTGTTCTGATCAGATTTTTTAAAAAAACAAAACAAAACAAAACCCTGTTATTAAGAAAAAAACTTGCTATGAAGCTGCTGGAGTCAAGCAGTAAATTAATGCAAGGCTGACAATGACTCAGTGGGACAGGCTAGAGAGCCCAGAAACAGATCTCAGGTTTTATAGGACTATGACAAAGCAAATGCATATTAATTCACAGGGGCGGGGCGATAACATATTGAACAAATCATGCTAACAAAACTGGGCATCTATTTAGAATACCTCATCATAAACACAAATACATATACAAAATTTAAAAATAAAGACAAACCCTATTTTAAAATATTACAAGAAACTTTCTTTTCTTCCTGAATAATTCAAAGACAGATAAGAGAAATTCAGAAGCTATGAACAAACAATACAAATCTATTTTTTCTCTTTTTGTGGTCTGGGTCATGGATCCCCGGGCCTGGCAATGCTGTTCTTCCCCTAACCCGCAGAGTCGGAGCCCTGGAGGGGAGGAAACCCAACCCAGGAGAATAATCCTAGTGTTAATAGCTGCTGGTACCCAAGCGTCTTGGGTTCTCAGCCACAAGAGGGAGCCCAAGAGCAAGGGCGGCAAGAGCCTGGCCAAAGGGTTCGGAAGTACCAGCCCTGACTCCTTTTCCTCTTGCACTCGGTGTGGGGAGTGTGCAGGCCCTTTCCCAGCAGTGGCCACTGGTCTCCTTATTTGTCACATCACTGGTGGTGATGGTGGGTTGTTGACTTCAGGAGAAAAAATTATTAGAGAGGGAAAAGGGCCCAAATTCAGGCAATGGGCCCAATAAGACTAGTGGTGATGGTGGTGGTGGTGGGGGGTGATAAAAAAATGCTCATTTTTATGTGCGTTTATGAGAGTGAGGGGAGTTGGGGGAAGAGGAGAGTGGAGGGGATAATTGTGCACTGTGTGTCCCTGAAGGATGAAAATCAGAGAGAGTGAACTTTAAATATCAGCGATCACTGCCAGACAAGAATAACCCTCAGGCTCCTCACCCCTGGGTCATCACTTCATGCTTGGTATGGGGAGTGCACACTGGAAACCTTTAGGAAGAGGACACAAAACCTGATATGGTGGGTGGGCAGGGGGTGTTCATTGAAGAGCAGGAGGGTCTCATAACTAGTTAGAGTGCAGGGGGGAATTGCAGGGTGCAGCAGCTTATACTCTGAGGAACCCTATTTCCTAGCTGCATACTGAGCAAGCCTGATCCTATCAACTCTCACTGTTGACTTCTAAGAGGATTTCAGGGAGTGGGGATGATTCAGTGAGTCCCATCCCTTCTGCTGGAGAGTCAACAGAGTCCTCAATCAGCAAGGGGCCATGCCCATTACTGCTGCTGCTACACGTGAAAGATGGGGAGCTCTGAGTCAGTCTGCCAGGACTCCTGCAAGGGAGTGCTGTCCTCCAAGGGCTCTCCTCCCAGTGATGGCAAGGTCAATATGAGAACTCCTCTCTGGAAATGGGCTGCAGGGATGATGTGATCTTTTGAAAGCAGACAGAGATATCTGGGATCAAGTCTGATGGATCTAGTGGGTGCTTACTCCAAGTGTCAAGTAAGGATGGATCTGAACCACAGAACATAAGAGTTGGGAGGTTCTCCAGAGCAGTGGCTCTTAAAGTATGGTCTCCAGACCAGCAGCATGAACATCACCTGGGAACTTGTTAGAAATGCAGATTCTTGGGCTGTAACCCAAACCTGCTGCATCACGACTTTGTGTGATTGGGGATGTGGTTCAGTGGTAGAGCGTCTGCCTGGAATGTACAAGACCCTGGATTTGATCCCCAGCACCACAAGCAACAACAAAAAACAAAAACAAAAAAACTTTCCGTGGAGCCCAGAACCGGTCTATGAACAAGCCATCCCGGGGATTCAGTGGTATGAGAACCACTGTCCTAGTGAAGTCTCTCTAGAATAGCCCCAGGCAGGTGGATGTCAGATATCCAAATTCCTCTTCAGTGCTTGCTGTGACTTGTGTGTGGGTTTGACAGTGTGAATGTGTGTTAGTATGCAAGTGTGTGGACGATTGAGAGTGTCTGTGAATATGTGTGTGTGTGTGTGTGTGCGCGTGTGCGCGCTTTTGTGAGATCAGGGCCAGAGATATGGATGGTTCCTCATCTAGGAGGGTCAGTTCTACACTCTACAAATCAGATTGAGCCTTTTCTAGGTCACAGGCCCTGAAAAATCAGATGAAAACAGTGGAAACTCCCTCCAGAAAAACACGTGGACACACGCTTACATACCTTCAGTTGCTTACACACAATTTCAAATTCCTTTTTCCCTGGGCTAAGAACATCTGATGTACCCTCAAATTCTTCCCCAACATGTTTTTCCATTTGAAAAGAATGGAAACAAGAGTAATTGACGTGTGTCAATACAGGCAGTAGGTGGCGCTGTAGAGGCAGAATAGTGGAATTCTGTCGAAGCCAGGCTGGATGAGAAAGAGGGGCGGGCA
This sequence comes from Glaucomys volans, assembly GCA_020662805.1. NCBI lineage: Eukaryota > Metazoa > Chordata > Mammalia > Rodentia > Sciuridae > Glaucomys > Glaucomys volans. Next base: position 56,773 of record JAJEJO010053343.1, on the reverse strand, counting down.
GCGACGGATTCTTGTCCTCCGTTTGTAAACTGAGGGTTCTCTAGGTACATCCACCCTCCAAGCAGTTTGCTCTGTCAGAGCTGCAGATGCATCCAGTAACCACAGAGCGATAGGTTTAGCTCTGGTTTCCCAGTGGGAAGAGTTGAGAAATGACATCTGCGTAGTTGCTGAGTCTCCATACTGCCCTGGGTCCCCTACAGACCCACAGTGTGGCCGAAGAGTGTGGTGGGAGGGGGTGGGGGACAGTTGGGCGATAGCACAACTGTTTGATCGGGCTTATTAGCATTGCAAATAGGGCAGAGTCATTGCTGACTGTTCTCAGGGGGATAATAAAAGTGCATTTTTCTGATTTACTCCTCACTGTCATTGTTTAATAGATGAGAGAACTGGAATTTAAGGTCCTGGATGGATGGCTCTCAAACCTGGAGGGCTTGTGAGAGCAGAGCTGGGGCCCCAGCCCAGAGCCTCTGACTCTGTCAGTCTGAGGTAGAGTCCAAAATCCGGTATTTCCAACAAGTTCCCCAGTGGTGCTGAAGCTGTGGATCCAGGATTGAGAGGGAACTCAGAAGATTGGAATAAAGCTGGGCTCAAACATGAGAAGTCTTGATTAACACATTCCAGAACAGCTAGAGGAGAAGAGTTTGGAGGTTCCCAACAAACCGAATGGTAAAGTTTGAGGAGCTGGAAATGCTAACTATGTTGATCTGATTATCGTACATTGTATACATATATTGAATTATAATAGTGTATCAAAAATAAGTACAAGAATTATATGCCAATTCTTTAAAAAGAAAAAAAAGTAAATCAAAAGCCAGGTGTGGTGACCTCATCTGTGGTTGGGGAGGCTGAGACAGGAGAATTCCAAGTTCAGAGCCAGCTTCAGCCACTTATCGAGACCTTGTCTCAAAATTTAAAAAAGGGTTGGGGATGTAGCTCAGTGGTTAAAAGCCCCTGGGCTTAATCCCCTGTACCAAAATAAAAATAAAAATGAGGGGTACGTGCCTGTAATCCCAGCTTCTAGGAAGGCTGAGGCAGGAGGATTGCAAGTTTGAGACCAGTCTGGGAAATTTAGTGAGGCCCTGTCTCAAAATAAAAATTTTAAAAAGGACTGGAGATGTGGCTCAGTGATAGAGCACCCTTGAGTTCAATCCCCAGTACATTAAAATGAGAGAGAGAAAAGGGAGGTGGGGGAGGAAAGCAAATCAAATGCTATTTTTTTCAATAAAAGAACAGAATTACCTTTGTCTTTTAAAATCATTGTTGTTACTACAGAAGTTTGCATATAACATCAAATTGTGCTTCTTGTCACAATGTAAATAATAAAAATATTTAAAATAATAAAAACCAAAATTTGTAAAGTCTGACTCTTCAAACACTCTGACCCCAGTGGACATACACTGAACTACACCGCTATCACAGTTCGTCCCAGGCCATCCCTTCCACAATAAGCAGCAGCATCCATCTCCAGAATCTCTATTCTGGTGGTTCTGATTTAATTATAAGTGGCTTGGGTTTTGACAGGTCCATATCTAGTCAGGCTAACACTCATTCATTTGTTCATCTCATTCATTTACTCACCTTTCTTTTAAACAAACATATTCTTAACACCTATGATAGCGTCTATGAAAGTGTTCTGTTGGGCTCCTGAGGTTAAGGGTTAATCAAACACAGCACATGCCCCATAGTAGGGAACTGTGTATGGGGTGGGGGCAGGGAGGAGACATGTGACTGGATCATGACCCAATGCCTGGATGGGTGCTGTTCAGGACAGGTGGGGTCAAGGGTGCACCCAGGTTTGCAGTTCACCCAGCTGGGAATAGGTAAGAGACTGGAGGACTGGAACTGGGTGGCTCAGGGAGGACAGCAGAGTGATCTTGAATCTCTACAGGACTCTTCGAGACTCAACAGTCTCCAACCCCACCACTCAAAAATACCACAGGTGTCTGCCATGTCCTATATTTCTGGCATGTCTGCCAGGCCCTACATTTCCCAGGGGATGCAAAAGAGCTTACATCCTATTTACTTCCTATGCATCCTACTTCACTCCCTACCCACATGGCTGGTTCTGACACTGAAATTGTTCAAAGGCCTTTGGAAGCCATCAAGCTCCTGAGAAAGGGTAGGTGGCATTGATGGGTAAATGCTGTTCTTCCCCGTGGGAGGTCTCAGGTGGGGAGTGTCCAGTCTTTGAGGAAGTCAGTTCTACAGATGGGGAATGGCAGGCCTGGGGTCTGCCAGCCCATCAGTGGTAAAAGCAGGTTTCCCAAGGCCCAAGGAGGGGTATTTGTGCTTTTTACAAACCCCACTGACAGGGCAGAAAGGAAAACCCTTGGGTGCCTGGGGGCACAGGTAGGGAAGGAGAGTACAGAAGTGGATGATGGGAGTCAGAAAGTATAGGGCAGTCCCACAGGGTCATCCAGAGGAAGGGCAATTTAGAAGATATCCAGTGAGGGGAAAGGGAAACCTGGGATATGGCTTTGTGGCCAGGGAAAAGGCAAAGGAACCTTACCTTGACCTGGTCCAGCACTACCAGGGGCCCATTGACACTGCACACGGTCCTGTAGGCTGGGGGGAAAGGCAGGGGTGGTGAGGATCTCACCTGCAGACAACCCCCAACACATGCTTGGCCTCCAAGACACACACACACACACACACACACACACACACACACTGTGAAAGAGAGAAAGAGAGGAATCCTCTGCCTTCCCTCCACCTAAGCAAACCCCACCTCCTCCCCAGCCTGGGCCATCAGGGTCATTAGCTGTGACAGGGCCAGCCACCATTGCTGTAAGGGTCATGCCCCTGCCTGCAGGGCCTCCGCTGCCTTGGACACCTGCAGGAGGCTGGGGGAGGGCAGAGGCCTCCAAGTCCTCCCTTGTCCTGGGGAGGAGACCCTTATCCTCCCTGATGGGCTTCCCCTCTGGCCTCAACCCCCACCTCATGCGCTCCCTCCTCTCTGACTCACAACATTTTCCAAAAGCTTCTGGCCCCCAGCTGTGGTTGAGAAGTGCCCTCCTTTGCCCCTCACCAGGCCACAGTTCCCTTGTTCACCCCACACTGATTGAGCACTGTGGGGGGTTGGGGGAGAAGCTTTGTGGAGAGAAAGAGAACAGAGCCCCTATGGTTACAAGGCCCTGGGGAGGCCCTGCCAGGGAGGCTCCTGGACTCCCCTGACTGGGTGCTCTGAGTGGGGCGGGGTGGGGGGTGGGGAGAGGAGAAATGTCCACAGACATAGTAGCTGGAGAGGCCCACAGATGGGAAGTGGGCTCAGCTAAAAAGCTGGGGTTAGTTAGACATCAGGAAACTCTTCCTAACTCCAGTGCCAGGACAGAAAAAGCCTTGGACTGACCAGCTTTGGTTCTGCCAGGGGCTAGTCAAGGGACATTGGGACAGTCCCCTGCCCATGGCAAAGGGGTACCACGGTCCTACCCTGGGATTCTCATGTGGCACAGTGACACAACTGAGATGAAGGACTTGGCAAGGCAAGATGGGCTGGGGTGCTGGGTCGCTCACAGGCTGGCAGACCTCAGAGGACAATGGAGCCCAGAAGAAAGGAACCTGGCCCAGTGTCGCACAGCAGGTTTGTGGCAGAGCCAGGGCTGAGGCCCCCCATTGTGCTTCCCATTAGCCCACAGTCTCACAGCTCTCTTACACCTACGCTTCTGGGCAAACCTGGCCCCAAGTCACCTGGTGGCAAAGGGAACTGGATAGCCCCTGGCCTACACCCTCCCCATTCTAGGCCTCTGTGTCAAATCCCTTATTTTTGTCTGAAAGCTCCTTTCACCAGGGCGTCGACCAGGAGACTCACTGGGCAAGGCGAGGCTTGCACAGATCTTTACAAGGATTCTCCAATGTCAGCACTGTTTGCAAAACTCAGGGTCTCAAGGCGAGTTTGGGAAAGAAAGTTCTGCTTGGGCTTTGGTTGGCTCAGGGCAGCACCCTCCCAGTTCCCTGTGCTCAGCCCAGCCTACAGACCCACTGCATCTGGGCTGCCCTCACTCCTCCCCACAAAGGAGGGCCCACCCTTCATCCTGGGCAGGTCTCTCCCCTGCACCAGGAGCCAGGCCCTGGAGACAACAAATCCTGGGGTGAAGGGCCAGCGCTCTGCTCCCCCCACCAGTAGTCTTTCCTTCAAACAAGCTCTGTTATCTCCCATCCTCAGCCCCAGTCCTTCTCCAGCTCCTGCTCACGCAAGCATGGTCTCCAGTGATCCAATGATTCTCTGCCTTCCCTGCCTCCCAGCCTCTCTACTCTGGCTTCCATGGCTGCCTTCTCTCTAGGCTACAATAGGCCTCTGGATTGCTGCATCCAAAGTGATCGAGCACATTCCATGAGAGGCAGCACGCATGCTCCTCTTCCAGGGAGGTCTTCCCCACCCCGCTTGCCCCACTTCTGTACTGCTTCTCAAGTTCCTTAGCTGACACTCTTCCTTCTGTGAGACCTTACTGCTTGGCCCTTCCTGCTCCCCTTTCCCTAGGTGATATGCTTCCTTCTTCTCTAATCCCTCCCTTTCCTCAAGCATTTCTCTGGCACCTAGTGATGTACTCGGCTAGCTGTGGAGCCTCCAATCTACAAGCAGGGACAGAGAGAACATAACACAGTTACAAACTGCATAGGTGCTAGGAAGAGAAAGAACAGGTTGAGAGAGTGAGGTGGGCCAGGGGACCAGATCTGGGGCTCAGGGCTTTGCAGGAAGGGCCTTTTGAGCTGAACCCTCAGGTCAAATGGAGCTATCCATCCAGCCCCAGGGTTGGGGAAAGGGCACATGTGCCAGGGGTGAGCAGCTCAGAGGTAAGAAAGAACTCCTCACTTGTTGCTTTGGGGGGACACAGACAAGGCAGCGCAGTGGCCTGCACAGGCTTGTGTCTGGGCTCAGGGACAGATCAACTCCCAGAGAGAGGGGCGTCCTCTGCAGTGCTCACTGCCATATCCCACCCTCAGAATGATGCCAGGCATGTGGCAGACACTTGGGAAGTATTTGTTGGATTAATTATGGAACACATGAATTGGTTCCATTAGCTTTCCCCCATATGTCCCATATAAGAACCAACATGTGACCTTCCCTATCTTCCCAGCTCCCTGGACCAAAGGAGGGTCCAGTTGCTCATCCTGAGGGGTTATACCCTTAGCTCCAGTCTATTCTCTTTGAAGACAGAGATGGAAGAGATTAGGGAAAAAAAAAAAAAAAGGATGCATGTGCTAAGGGCGGGTAGGTGCAGAGAGACCCCCCCACCCCAAGGAGGGAGGGTAGGGTTCCGAGGCTGGGCAGCCCCTTACCCGTTAGGGAAAAAAGTCACGTGCAACCATACACACACCCTCTTGCTCATGTGGTGTTTTGATCAATTGCCTGGGTTGTTAGGACTGTAAAGAGTGGAGTCAGTGAGGCCAGGAGGGGCAGGACAGGAAATCAGAAGGAGGAAATGGACTGTGCCACAAGGAGATGGGCAGAGGCACGGGGACAGGCCAGTGTGTTTATAAGTCCAGAACAAACCGGCATCTTGCTGGCTCTATAAAGAAAATATTAGACCTGCCATGGGCCGAGGTAGGGGAAGAAAACTGTAGACCTGGGGTAAAAAGGCACAGGGTGGGTGGGCTGGAGCAAGGGAGGTGTGGGGGCAGGGCAGGGCAGGGCCCCAGGGCCAGAAAGCCAAGGGAATCATTTCCAATTCCATGGCCTCTGGAGACAGGTCTTTCAACTTCCTCCCTTCATTCACAGCTGGCTCCCCTACTTCACAGCCTCTGTCACATGAAATCCCCATTAACCCTGACATCCAGCTACTCTACCTGGGAGGGGAGATAAGGGACAATGGTGGCAGAGGACACAGGATCAGAGGATCCACACTCCTCCCTAAGGGAGGGGCTCTGGTAGGAGCCCCGCTGCTGCAAAGTGCCCACCTGCTTGCCAGGTACTCTCGGAGGCCTTTTCAATTCAGGAGATGGGGTGGAAGGTCATGCCTGCTCCTAGCCCAGGGCACAAGGGCACCAGCATGAGGTCTCTAAGTCCCCCATCTTAGCCACCAGCTTCATCTGCGGGTCATCTTCCCAGGCTTTGGCAGCCCCAGCACCTGGCTCTAAGTAGGATTCCTACAGCGGCTGGATGGAGACATAGCCTCGAGCCTTCATCACAGGAACCCACTCACATGCCTGTTTCGGTTCCACACTGGGCTGTTCACACCCTTCCAGGTCTTGCCCAAAGCCACCTACTGCAGCTCACTAGGTCCTCTCCTTCTGAAGACCCACAGCACTACGGACTAAGCCCTACAGGGGTTGTGTCTCTCCCCTAAGATCAGACAGATTGTGTCTTAGAGCTGTCCAGTTCGGACCCAGACAAAATGAAAGCTGAGCAACAAAGATGGCCCTGACAGGCCTTTTGTTTATATACACGCCCGACTCTGGTTGTGTCCATTGCCTGAAAGGCAAACTGAGACCCAGAAATTCAGCTAGTTTCTCCACAGTTCAGGCAGTATCTTGTGGCACTCAGGGATTATGGCCACTACACAACCCTGGGATGTCCCCCTTGACCCTGGAGAGGGAAGGGGGCTGCAGAGTTGCCAGCAGAGGGCTGGCTCAGATGACCTGGGGGGCACTCCCTCAATGGGCCTTCCAGACTCGGCAGACACTCCCTCCAGCTGCTCTGCCCACCCTCTCCATTGTCCTAGCTGACACTTTGGGCTGCACTTTGGACTGCAGGCTGGAGGAGTGGCTCCCTACCCCCACCTCCCTACCGCCTTCCCCGTCAAAGGCCCAGCAGGGATCCTGACCAGCACACTAATTAGCGCCGGCCCAGCCACACCTGCAGCGTCCCCGGAGAGGGCTGAGGCAAGCACCCATGCGTGAGGCCAGGGTGGGGGCAAGCCTGGGGCAGCAGGTCCTGCACCTCCTCCCTGATCCCAGCTGGAAGGATTAGGGGAGGGGGCAGAAGCTGGAAGCTGGGGGTTCTTAGAATCAGCCCAAGAACCTGCTGGTTGGGACTCTCTATGCAGCTTCATCCCCTTTCAGTCCAGGAAACTGAGGCAGGGCGGCATGCCAGTGGTTTGGTGCTCCAGCCCCTGGAAGGTCTGCTAGGCTCCATCCGTCCAGCCAGGCAGCTAACCTTTCCTTCTGAAACTTTGCCTAGCCTGGCCCCCTGTACCATCTTCTGCCCCAGGGACTGGGTGAAGCTCCATGCCACCTCCTCCCCAATAGAGCCAAGGCTCTTGGGGAACAAGTGTAACTCTTTGGAGCAAAGGGACCCTTGTTTCCCAGGGCGGATATTGCTGGTTTCTCTCCCCATTGAGACTCTACCTGGCTCCTCCTTTCTGGCCAATTCTCTCCTGTAGCCACTGTACTGAAATCACCCTTATGGCCTCAGTTTTGAGGATTCCACCTCCTCTGGGAAGGGAAGGGCTTCTCAAGCTGCACCAAGCTCACTCATCTCCCTGGCCCTCCAGGTCTAGCCTCTTGCTGGGCTCTGTCTCTAGAGTTCTCAGGGCTGAGAGAGTGCTTAGAGTCCCTGGGTGGGAGACCAGGCTGGGGAGGCAAGCAGAGAGGGATGAGCAAACCTGCCTTCAGCCTGCCAGGGGTCTCCAAACTGCCTGGTCCTGTCCACATACTGCAGGGAGGAACACCCCCTAGTCACCAGAGGAGGACAGAGAGGAGCAGGAGACACCACAGGTGAGAAGCACACAGAGGAGTCCTGGGATGCTGCTGGGTAGGAAGGTGTCTGGGTGGCCTGGGGTTGGTCCTGGGTGCATCCTGTGAGGATACTCAATTTGCAGCAAAGTGAAGTCAATGGCCAGAGCAAAGCCAGGAGGGCCCCCTGCACTGACCTTGCTCTGGTTTATCTGTGGGGTATAAACACATTTGCGTGGGTGGCCCTGGAGCCACTGATGCAGGAGGCCTGTGTATATGGGGGCACTGTCACCCCTGGGTCCCATCCTGGTCAGAACTTCCAGGATGTTGATTGTAAATAAGTAGCTGGTTAGGAGGGAACTGGCTTGAGGCTGCTCCTGGCTGGGCAGTCCTGCCTGGAGGAGGAGTCAGGCAGGGTGAGACTTACTTTCAGGAACTGCAAGGGTACCTTCTGGAAGGAAAGCAGAGTCTGTGGGTTCAGACCCCATAACCCACCCAGCATGGCCGCTCTCCTGTGCCCTCAAGTGTGGGGCAGATGACTGGCAGGGGTGGTAGTTCATCTCATGGGAAGGGGTTCCCCAGCTGTGGACCCAGTGTGGGCCGAGTCACTATGTGTTTCCTGGCTTTGGTGACCCCGACTTTGGCCTAGGGACAATCTACCCTGCAACCCCCACAAGGCAGGGCCTGCAGGGCCTCCTTGAGAAGCCTGGCCTCACCTAACTTTGTCATTTCTCTTTAACTGGAATTTGCTCCACCCTCAGCACCTATTTCAGGTCTCAGCAGGAGCCCCACACCCTGGGGCCCTGCTGCCTGCAGCCCCCAGGCCTGCTCACTCTGTGCTCAGCTCTCAGTTCCCCCCACCTCCTCCATTAGACTGGGTGGCTGCAGAGGAGGAGGGGAAAGGAAAAGAGACTCCCGGTGTCAGGTTTACTTCCTCTCTCACCCCACATGCCCTGTTAGGAACCGCTGGCTCTGCTTAACAGGGGCGGGCCAGGCTGGTTTACTCCAGTGAGCCTGCATTTGCAGTCTGAGAACTGCCAGGCCTGAGAGAGTGACCTTGGACAAGGAAATTGTGTTGGGGTTTCCCATTGGTCCTCTGGACCTTTTCAGGTTCTCTGCCCCAGACATCTGGACTTGTCCTAGTCCTGCAGAACAGGCATAGGAGCTAGCCACACAGGGCTGTCTCCGTGAAAGTTCCAACGGCACCCCCAGCCCTCCATGTGGGAGCTCCTACGCCTGATGCTCGCCCTTGCCCGTGTACACACAGACAAACTGCCACACTCAGATACGTGACATTGCCCTGTGTGTCCCCTTGAACACACACGTTGCATGCAAGTGCATGCAGACGTACCTGCCTTCACCCTAACAAACACATGCGCACACACACACTTGCATGCTTCCTCCCCTCCAATCAAAGGTGGGCATACACCCCTCCAAGCTCAGGCCTATACCTCTCATAGAAGGCACATACAACACACAGCCCTTGACATGAGGCACGCAGGGACACTATCACCTCATGTTGAGAACACTCGCATACATTGCCACATATGTCACCCCACCTACACTGCATCATACCCTTCCTCCTGCTGAATGTTCTGGTGCACACTCCTGACACACAGGCAGACCCACAGGGGAGCATGCGCACAGATGTGCATGCTCTCTCAGGGGCATTTGGAGTTCTCTCTGGACTTAGGGTCTTAGGCAGGATCAATGATGACAACTACCTGCCCCCCAGTCCTCTCCTCTGGGTCCTCCATCCTTCCTCCACCTGCAGAGGTGACTCCTTGCAGGCTGCCCCATGGTGTGGCTCCCACTGAACAGACAGCCTCTTACTGTCCCCTGGTCTCAGTCCTCTTCTTTTTCTGAGGCAAGAAGCAGGACCTGGAGTCCCAGCAGCTCCCCACCCCAGCCTCACCAGTAGGGCTCTTACTCACTGACTCGAGGGTGGGTCACGTAGTTTCGGGTGACCGTCTGCATATGTTCCCGGGCTAAGCTCAGGTCGCAGTCACTGTTGGGGAGTACACCTGATCTGCTGTCTATTTTCATGGCCATGGTGGGTGGTGGCCCAGGGAGTCAGTGCCTGAGTCGGCTGGTGGCAGCTCTAAGACTTCAGGCCCCGCTGGAGCTGGAGTGAACTGCCCAGCCTGCACCTGCGGCCACCCCCTTCCTTCCCTCTCTTTCCACGCCCTCCCGCTCCTCCCCCAGGTTGACTGTAAACAGGGAAGCCCAGGGTTCCAGCTCTGATGCTTTCCCACACAGGCTGTGCAGACCTGGGAGGTGGCTGGCCACCTGAGAGCTGGAGGATGGTGAGGGAGGAGGGCAGAGGAGGAACACTGCCCTCTCTAACCTCCATACTTGGCTGACCCTCTGCCCACAGCCCACAGGTAGTAAGAATGCGGTTCCTCCCCGGGAACTACTGGTGCTCTCCACAGTCCCCACGCCCCTCACCACATCTCTTCCTGGTCTCCTTCCCACACTCAGTTTCTGGCAAGTCGCCCTCTCCTTGCTGTCCTCCAAACCTCCCTCCACCCTGTGCCTCTTGCCCTGCCTATACCTGGATACCTGGGTATTTCTCCCCCTGCACAATTCCACCACCATCTTTTTCAACATCTACAGAGAATCCTCTTCTAGTCAGCTTCAGTCCACCTCCTGTGGGAAGGCTTCCCTGGCTTCTCCAGCACCCTGATTCACCATATATCTGGCCTCCCTTAGGAGAGGTCTCTCATTGCTGCTGCTGGGCTCTGTGCCCCCAGAGCTGAGTGACTGAGAATTTCCTGTGAAACCAGGCTGACCCCTGCCTGGTCCCAGGACCCCGATTCCCCTTCTTGCATTCACCTCCAGGCTCCCAGGCCCCAGCCCTGCCCTGGCATTCTCATCCAGGAACAGAGGACACATGGAGGCCTATGTGTCACTTATCTCAACATTTGGAGTTACAAATCAAGCATGTCCACAGCCTGGCCTGGTTTCTACCTGAACCTCATCACTGCTTCCTGGGAGTTCTTCCTGTGCCAGGAGGCTAAAGCAGTTGTGCTACCCCAGTGCCCGCAGACTGTCTCCCAGGTGCCAAACAAGGCAGAGTAGATGCTGGGTGTTGGCTGGACTGGCCAGCCCAAGGTCTGCCAGGTCACCTCCATGCCTCATTCCAGACTCAGAACTTCCTGGATTTCTAAGCACCTCCCTAAACTCTACCACCTGAACAGAGGGAAGGGCAGAAGTGCAGTTGTTGGGGATCCCTGACTCACAGCACCTCATTCTGGGTGACTCTGTCAGGGCAGCCAATCTGAAACCACAGGGGCAGCTCGTGTGTCCCCAAAGCAGACTGGGGCAGGCAGTGCTTGCCTTCCCTGCCCACAAGGTCCACATTTCACCCTGCATCTTCCAGCTAAGAACCCATTTCCGGTCTTGGGTCCCTCTTCCATTGTCATGAGCTCTCCTGTTGGGGTCAGTGTGTGTGTGTGTGACCACAAATGGGCAGCATGAAGGTGATCTTAATGGTGATGGAGCAGTTCTGCATCCTGACTGTATGGTGGTTCCATGAATCTACTCAGTGATGAAATGACCGGGAACTGCACACATGGTACCAATATCAATTTCCCGATTTGATAGTCAACTAGTTATGGAAGATGTAACCATTGGGGGAAATTGGGTGAAGGGACTCTGTTGTCCTATTTTTTCAACTTTGTATAAATCTACAGTTATCACAAAATTAAAGTTAAATGAAAGTGCCTTGAGCAAAAAAAAAAAAAATTAATTGTTTCACATTGCGGTGTTTGCACTGGGAAGTCCCCTCTACACACGGGTGGTGTCTGGGCTTAGCTTTCATTCTCTCTCTCCCTCTCTCCAGATCTGGTCTCACCTTGCATTGTTCACCCTCTTGAAGAACTTCACTGTTTTCCCCTCTCAAGTATTTTTATTTTTGGTCTAGGGATTGAAACCAGGGTTGCTCTACCACTGAGCCACATTCCCAACCCTTTTTATTTTTTATTTTGAGACAGGGTCTCATTAAGTTGCTTAGGGCCTTGAACTTGCAATCCTCCTGCCTCCGCCTCCCAAGTTGCTGGGATTACAGGTATGAGCCACCTTCTCAAGTATTTTTAAGTTTGAAAGAGGAGCTTGCAAAGAATCATGGTCAACCAAAGAAAGCACTGATGTTGGCACCTGGGGACTTTGGGGTGCCTGGGTGGGAGCTCAGTTGGGAGTGGGAGTCAGGGGTCTGTTGACTCACACAGTGGATACCCTGACCCACCTGTAACCTCAGATTCTACCGCCTCCACTTTAGTTCCCCCTCACTCTGAGCCCATTTTCCATCGGGACAAAATGGAATGAGGCGGCGCTGCAGGGCCTGTTTCCCTTCTTGTCGTTGGTTTCCTTTATTTCAGTGAGAAACACGCACGCGCACACTGCACTCACACACACGAGCTGCGGGGACCAAGGCCATTTGGTCGAGTCTCTGAGCTGGGACAGGTGGGGAGGGGCCGCGGCGGCCAACCCTCCTCTTCTGGGCCTACTCAGTGCAGTCCACTGGGGCTCAGGAGGCTGGGGCGGTGCTGTGCTTGGGGACTCGGTGTCACACAGGGGTGGAAGTCTTAAGTGTTAGCGTTCTTGCTGCCACCGCCGCCAGGGCTGGCTACTTTCCGTTCTAGCCGGCTGTAGGGCTCAAAGGCGGAGGAGCCTAGTTCATAGCCAGCAGGCAGGTCCAGGAGGGGGGCCATGGAAAAGCAGACGGCTGGCAGAGGGGGCGGCAGCGGGGGAGACGCCGAGGCAGAGGGCAGCGGGTTGAGGCGTGGGGAGGAGTTCCTGGGGTCACCCAAAGAGGTGCCCCTATGGCAAGCAGGCAGGCCAGGCAGGCCAGGGGTCAGCGCCAGGAGGCTGGGGGCCCTGGGCACCGAGAGCAGCCGGCCCTGCTCCAGCAGCCGTAGAATGTTGGAGGTGGCGAAGGCCTCGGAGGCCGAGGAGGAAGCCTGCTTCTCCAGATCTCTGCTCTGGTCTTTCTTCTGCTTGGTGCGGCGGTTCTGGAACCAGACCTTCACCTTGGGGTGGAGGGTGGGGAGGGGGTGTCATCAGGGAAGAGGGGACAGGCAAAGCAAAGTAGGGGAAAGTGGGCGGAGAAAAGGAGAGGAAGCATGTGGGCGGGGGCAAGAGGCACAGGGGTGAGGAGAGAGAAGGGAAAGAAGAGCAGATTGTCATTAAGGTCTTCCCGCAACCAGTCTGCTCTGGGTGAAGTGTTTAGGGGTCCTTGTCCCCAAATTAGGAATGCCCTATCATTGCGAAAGCTGACTCTGGCCTAGAATGGAGGAATGAATTGGCAAATGGAGGATGGAATTGGGGGGTACAATTGACATACTGAAGTTCCCTTCTTAGGTTACACATTTTTGGCTTATAGTCAAGTTCATGGCTTTAGCCACCGTCTATGTGCTGCCTCAGGCCAGAGACCCTGGCCTCTGAACTGAGGTTCAGGCTGGGCATCCAACTCTCTGTTAATCATCCTATGGACCCCAGAACTCAGAGATGCAGTTCAATTCTACTCCCAATAGGAACCTCTCCCTGCATTCCCTCTTCCACCCAAGCAGAAACCAGGGGAGGCAGAAGCCTCCTTCCCAGAGTGAGCACTCCCTAGCCTCCTCCCCTCCCCTCCTCCCTCTCTTCCTATGTCCTCTCTGACTTGGCCATTTCCATATCAGTGCCTCTTGTCCCTGGTCACCCATGAGAGTCACCTGGGGAGCCACCTATAAACTCACTGCTAGCTTCACCCAATCAGCTCAGAATAGGGTGGCTGGAATCCAGGCTCTGGCAGTTTTTACAGCTCACCAGGCAATTCCAAGGTGAGAAACCCAGTGCCATAAAGGACTCTACCCCAGGTCCAACTCAAGTAGCTGCAGAGGCAAGAGGCAGCATGGAAGCCTTTGGCTTGTGGCCTGACCTGGCTCTGACATACACGTGTGGGCACCCCCTCCTGTTCACACTCTGGAAACAGTGCATTGGCACTTGGGCCTGGAGTTCTGAATAATCCTGCCTCCAGAAGGACTGACTTGGTGGGGAGGGGCAGGCAGGTACTGGAAGTGTCACCTGACAGGAATTCTGGATACCTGAGGGTGGGCTAAGGTGGGTGCAGGCCCCTGATGGGCATGACTCTTTGGCATTGCAAAATCCTTATCCCATAGGAAAGGACATGGCCAGAGGAGGCCAAAGTGGGACACTCTTTAACGTGGGGCAGAGGTCAGCTGCAGTCCACCACTGCCTCCAGCCTCGGCCCCCATGACCTCTGGAAGAAGTGCTTCCTTGTCCAGTCTGGCCATGGCCCTTCTTGGTCTTATTAGCAGATCCTCCATCCCCATTCCCTGTTAAGGCCAAACTTCTCAACATGACACCAGACAGGATGTGGCAGGATGTTGAGGGGTCCTCCTGATGGCCACACACTCAAAGCTGAGCACAAGAAGGAACAGAGTACCAAAATTCTAAAGAGAGCCACCAACAAAGGGCAGAGACCTATTTCCAGGCCCCTGAAAGGAGGTGCACATGGTCCTGCCACCACTGCCCAGCACCCCAGCCCTCCTCTTACTATGTACAAGAAAAGGGGGGTCAGGAGTGGTCAGTTTTGTAGGGTCTGCAAAGCTAATGGTCACAATGGATTCCCTCTCATCTCTGAGAGGGAGGGCGTGCCCCCCCCAACACCCAAGGCAAGTCAGTTGGAAGTTCAGAAAGAATCACTCTTAGAGCCTGGAAGAACCTCAAGGAAGGGGAGACTGGCATTTGCTCAGTTGGTGGAAAATATGTCAGGCTACCATTGCACCAGTGCCACCAACTGGAGTACCCAGACCCAGGAGCTTCTCACCCAGAGCTGGGGCAGCATATGCCAGCAGGAAGAGTGAGAACCATGGAGTGGAGGTCCCTGAAAGGAAGCCATGGGGCAGTCTCACTGGTTCCCTCTAAATTGGAGGACCTAAGAAGTTTAGCCACTCTGGTGCCCCTGAGTGAAGGAGCCGAGACAGGCACAGAAATCCTGGTTCCTGCCCCTGGGTAGCTGAGGGTCTAGAGGGGAGGGGAGTCAACCCACTCCTAGTGAACAGAGGGCATTTAGGTACAAGGAAGTGGCAGTAATAAGGGGTGTGACCAATACAGAAGGACAAAGCCTCTACAGGTGCTTTCCCACACACCGGTCTTCCCACAGCTCTGGGTGCAGCAAGGAGAGGTGGGTGTGGGCCACTGCTGGGTCTGGGAGTCTCCTGGGCAGGTGTCCCTGGAAGTGGGGAGGAGAAGGAAGAGGGCTGGCAAGCAGGGCTGGGACCTGGCATGTCAATTGTTGGCATGTGTGGGCTAGGTCAAGGACCCTCACCCTGTCGCACATTTGGAATTACCTGCAGACATTCTTCTAAATCCCATTGCCCAGGCTCTGTCCAGGATTCATTCCAACACAATTGCTGTTGGGGCTGAGGCATTGATGGGTGGGAGTGGGAAGACCTGCTTCTCTACTTCCCACCATCAATCCCTTGGAGCTGGTTTATAAGGCTCAGCAAACAGGAGAAACTGAGGAATGACAGGCTGGGAGTCCTGTCCTCTACCTGTTGTTAGGGTTAAATCCAAAGTTACTGGTCCTTTAAGCTCGATTTGGTCTCATTCTTCCAAGAAGTCATTCCTGAATTCCCCAGGGAGGCAGAGCCATGGTCCTATCCTGGGTACAGTGCACCCCCTGGACATCATGCGCCCTTGCCTTCTCAGTGCTCTGCTGTGGCCTCTCTGCAGCCCGCCATCTGGTTCCAGCAAATAGTTGGTGGCTCCACATCCTAATCTCTTACTGGACCATGCTGTGACCAAAGACTGCATACCAGGGTAGGGGGGTGTTTTTCAGGACTAGGAAGGCATTTTCTGAGAGATTATTTATCATATTCTTTGGGCTTGTTGCCAGGGTTAAATTCCAAGATTTATTGTTCCTTTGGAAATTATATAATCTCGTAAAGACTGCTTCCTGAGACTATGGACTGAATCTGAGATGAATGGCGACTGTTTAGTATGGCCCTGGGTTTTGTAACCTGTACTGGGAAGGTACCATCTATTCTGCTGTTCCAGAAGAAGCCCTCTGGGGCAGGTGATACATGTAGGGCTGAGGACAATTGCCAAAGGGGTGGAACAGCTCTTATCCAAGCTAATCTTGTCAGTACTGGGACTTGGCAGTTTGTCCTCAGCTTAGCTCCTGGGCCCCTGGCCCTGCCCAGATCCAGGCCAGCTGAGGGAGGGAATCTTGAGCAGGCCTCTTACCTTTCCTTCCTCCTCAGTCACATCTTTTCTTACTTCCTGCTCTGACCCTGGTGCATAAATATCATGCATCTGATACATGCCAGGCATTGCCAGGTGCTAAAACAAACAAAGTAAATGTAACTCCATCTCAACCCACTTGGATCTCAGACACTAAACATGGGGTACATGGACAGGCTGGCAAGCCTTACGATAAGTGTTTTGATAGAAGTAAGAAACAATAAGGGGTTGCGGGGTAGCTCAGTGGAAGAGATCTTCCTAGCATACATGAGGGCCTGGGTTCAATCCTCAGCACTGCAGGAAAAAAATAATAATATAGTGGATAAGAACCTCCAGTCAGACAGCTCTGGTTCTTCCTCTAACTTGCTTGATGACATTGGGCAGGTTGCTTAACTTCTTGGTGCCTTCATTTCCCCATCAGTGAAATGGGGATCATATTAATGTCTTCTCATAGTTTTTTTTTGATGCCTCCATGCATTAATAATAATTGGCATAATAAAATTGAAGTCTCTCTCTCTCTCTTTCTCTCTCTCTCATTTTGAGGTGGGGTCTCAGTAAGTTGCCCAGGCTGGACTTCCTGAGTGTACACCACTATGCCTGGCTTGAAATTTAATAATAATAATAATAATAATAATAATAATAATAATAATAATAATAGAGTGATAATAGTATTTGCAGTATTGGAGATTGAACCCAGGACTTCACACTTGCTAGGCAAGTGCTCTATTGCTGAGTTACAGCCTCAAAACCTCTGATTTTATTTTGAGACAAAGTCTCACTAAGATGCTGAGGCTGGCCTCAAACTTGTGACCCTGCTGCTTTAGCCTCCTGAGTTCCTGGGATTATAGGTGTGCACCACAGCACCCGACTCCAACTTCTTTCTATTTTTTTTTTAACCAAACATGGTAACCAAGTGTATAAGGAGGTTTTTTTGTTTTGTTTTGTTTTGTTTTTTTAACAGCAAGAATGACAAAGTGGGACTCTATGTGTTCTCTGACTTTATCATTGTGAGAAGCTTTCAGCACATGCCACCATGAGGGACGAGGATGGGTATGAGTTCTAATGGTTCCAGAGAGAAACCGGTGTGAGACCCCTCTCCCTACACAGACACAGGGTCTGGGCAAGGTCAGGGCAGAGCATCTTGTTCACTGTGCCTACATTGTGTGGACTTCATCCCACAGAGGCCTGGTGGTGTTGGGAGCAGAGGGAAGGGCCTCACTGTTCTGTACACCTGGTCTTGCAGGTGGGCTTCTGATTTTTACATATGCACGCAGTTCAACATAACTGGGCACAGAGAGATTGAGTCTAGAAATGAGAATGGGTATGGGGCAAGCTCACTTTTCTCTGCCTGATCAAATAAGGGCCATGCCTGGGTTCTCCTGGCATATAGGGAAGGGAGTAGAGATGCTGTCTGGCAATGGGTGCAGAAGACGACAGAGACGCCAGCATTTGGAGAGTAAAAGACAGCACCTTCAGTGTAGCACCAGAGAAGGTGGGAGAGCACCAGGCTCTGAAGCCCTTGGATCAAAGAACCCTTGTATCCAGACTCTCCCAGACCTGGCTGCACCACCGTTCCTCTTCTTAGATTTCCACAAGATTGGGCCTCCTTTTCTTTTTTAACCCCTTCATACTCCATTCACTGTCTGAGCACACCTGAAGGAATCTCTTATTCCTTCCCTCAAAAGAACTCTGATCAAGAAGATCCTCGGATATTTTCAAGAAAACCCAGACCCCTAACCCTGAAAAAAAAAAAAAACTGACATTCCTTCCTGACGTCTCCACTTGGATCTCAAACTTAAGTGATCAGATGAAAGCTCTTGATTATGCTCCCACTGCCCTGCTCCTTCACGACCTTCTCAACTTCATAAAGGGTTTTGCCATCCACCCAGGTGTTTACGCCAAACACCTTCCTTTCCCTCACCCATGCATGTCCTGAGTTGGGTCCTATCTCTAAGTTGAGGTACGTCTCAGATCATTCCACTTCTCTCTTCTACCACCACTCTGCTCAAGATACCATGTTAGTAGCCCCTAACTGGTCCACGCTTGTCCCCTGTGATCTATTCTCCAGATGGCAGCCAGTGACTTCTGTAAAATGCCAGTCATCTCATGTCGCTTTCCCTTCAAGGCCTTACCTTTGGCTATGAGCACTACATGACCTGCCCCGACAGCCTATTAACCTCCAACTCTAGCCATGCTGGCCTTCTGACACTTCTAGAACATTCTATACCAGGTCCCACCCTCAGGTCAGAGTTACGCTCTGCCCTGACTTCTCTTCTGGATCCTCCCCTGGCTATCTTTTACCTGTCATTCAGGTCTAAGCTCAGTGACATCTTGAAGAGTCCTTCCCTGACCATGTGGATAAAAGGTTTTCTCTGAGTCTCTACCATATACCCCATTTCACATCCCTCACAGCACTCTGAAATTCTGCTGCCTCTCATGGGCCTTAGAATAGCAACTGGTGTGTAGTAGACACTCAAGAATATTTTTTAACAAAAGTACAGGTGAATGTACTATGAATTCCATGGAATTCTAGCTAAATAATGTTAGGCAAGTTAATTAACTTCCCTGAGGCTCTGTTTTCTTAAGTGGGGGATAACATTACCCACAAAGCCAATTCTTATTTAAAGATTAAATGAACTAATGAATGTGCCTGCTTTAAATTTTGAGCAAGTTATTCAACTTTTATGCTCCTCAGTTTATGCAACCTCAGTTTCCTTCCATTCAAGGTGAAAATAATAAGGACGTATTGCAGCGTAACAAGAAATGTTTGGCCAGGTACACAGTGGGACACACCTGTAATCCCAGTGACCAGGGAGGATGAGGCAAGAGGATTGAAAGTTTGAGACCAGCTTCCACAATTTAGTGAGACCCTCAGCAATTTAGCAAGAATCTGTCTCAAAATAAAAAATGAAAGGGACTGAGAATGTAGCTCAGAGATAAAGCATCCCTGGGTTCAATTCCCAGTGGAAAATAGAAAATAAAATAAAATAAAAGGAATGTTTGGTCTTTGTCTCAGGTTTGGCAGAGAGTTCCTAAACCCTTGGAGAGTCCTGAGTGGCAGGAGTGTCTTTTGTTATTCATCTTGAACCATACCTGGATTTATGCTATTTGGGTGACTCCTGGACCCCTTATAGTTTCAGGATGGGGTCTGGTCCCAGAAAGACCCAACCCATGATTATAAGGTAGGAACTTTCAGCATCCTCCAAGGAAGGGAGGAGGCTGGAGATTGGAGGTCTGTTTGGGGAACCCATGAAAGTGCTGGGAGGGTGGGAGGCTGAAGAAGCATGGAAGCCCCTCCTCTTCCATCCCCTTGACCTGTGCCCTCTTCCACTTGACTCTATCTGACTTACAACTTTTATTTTTTTGGAATCAATTTTATTTTTATTTTAAAATTTTCCCCATATTTTCTTGGTACATTGTAACTGTACCTAATGGTGGGATTCATTGTTACATACTCATGCATGCCCACAATATAACAATATAATTTGGTCAATATTGTTCCTCAGTATTTCCCCTTTCCCTCCCTCTTCCCTCCCCCTGGTTCCTTTCCTCCACTCTGCTGGTCTCCCTTCAATTATCATGAGCTCCCCTCAAACTTTCTTTTCCTTTTTCTTCTCTAGTTTCCACATATGAGAGAAAGTACAAGACCCTTGACTTTTGGAGTTTCTTAACAATGTTCTCAAGTTCTATTCACTTTCCTGCAAATAACATAATTTCAATCTTTTATTTGGCTGAATAAAACTCTGTTGTGTATTTATACCACATTTTCTTTTTCCATTCATCCACTGATGGACACATAGGCTAGTTCCACAGTTTGACCTTTGTGAACTATGCTGCTATACACATGGGTATGAAGATCTGACATCTTTAAGATTAATACGGAAGAGTGGTATAGATGGGTCATTTGGTGCTTCCATTCCTAGACTGACTTGTTTCCTTTATAATAAATGACAGAAGGAAATGAAGTGTCATCCTAAGCTCTGTGAGTCATTCTAGTGAAATCAGACCTCAAGAAGCATGTATGGAAACCCCCGAATTCAGGGCTGCTGGGTCAGAAGCACAGATGGCTCCTGGGACCTGTCAATGGTATCTGCTGTGGAACTGAGTTATGTGTCTACCCTTGGCTGCTGGGGTCTGTGATAACTCTGGGGATTTGTGTCAGGATGGAATTGTTAGACATTCAGTTGGTGTCAGAGACTTGGAGAACTGGCTGGACTGGTGTTGGAAACTACACCATACTTGATGTCCAAAGAAACACCTCACACCAATTCTACAGGTTGTGGTGAGGATGAAACCTGTCAGGAAGGGGACTATGCATGGGACGTTCCCAGCAAATGTTAGCTGTACATCATTGATACCATTGCACAATCCCAGGATCTAGAAAAGAAGGGATGGTGGAAGCAGGAAGCAGGAAGCTGAGGATTTGCTGAGGGCTCACCATGAGGCTAGCTCCCCAAGGGAACCTGCAGAAAAGATGTGGCTTTCAAACATATCCTTGTCCTTGGGCAGTGCATGCTGGTTGGTGCCACCACAACATACAGACACACAAACACACAATTTAAGGTCAAGCTGTGAAAAATTCTTTTGGAATGAGTCAAGAAGACTTAGGGAAGGCCTGCTGGAAGAAGAGGGGCTTCAGATGACTTCCAAGGGTCAAGGCTGGATGTGAGGTCAGGTGCCAGGCAAAGGAAGGACGAGGACCCAGAAGGAGCTGCTGATTTGGGCATCTGAGGAACCCAGAGAGCACAGTTTTAGGGGAGAGTTTAAGGCACAAGTAGGTGAGAAAGGGAGATTAGAAAGGGAAGGGGCAGGTGTTGACCTAGGTCTAGCCTTCAGGGATGAGGGTGTCTGGCCTGGCCAGCTACTGCAGCCTCTTCTCTGAGCACAAGCCTGGCTTCCCAGCCCCTGGCCCGACCCAGCTGGATGCACGGCCCAGCTGGCTTACTGGGAAAGTCTGCAGTGCAGCAGGAGCAAACCACGACCAGGAGGAGACCTGCCCCTGCAGGACAGCAGCTGCTCCCCATCCTCCCTTGCCCTTGCCCTTCTTCCCTCTGCAGCCCTTGGAGCTCTTGGTTTACCCCAGGAGGAGCCTGCTCAGTCCTCAAGGGGACCAGGACAACCAGGTCCATCAGACCACCCCGCTGGGCAGCGTTCTGTTGGTGTGAGTTGAAGAGCTGGAGGATTCTACTGAGGGAAGAAGTGCCAGGCCAAGGGAAGGATGTCAGCGGCACATGAGGCCTCCTGCAGTCTCCTGCAGTGCTCTGAGGAAGGACCCAAAGCACTCAGTCCGCTTCCTCTCCTCCTGCCTCTTCCTTTTATAAATCCTGTCTTGTCCATTGTTGGCACTATTTTTATTGGTTCATCTCCCTCATACAAGAGATTAACCTGCTAGAGCTATAGCTAAACTAAGGGTCTCTGTGTTCTTATTCATTTATTTATTTTGGTACAAGGGATTGAACCTAGGGCTTCATGCATGCTAGGCAGGTGCTCTACCACTGAGCCACATCCCCAGCCTTTTAAAATCTATTTTGAGATAGGATCTCACTAAGTTGCTGAGGCTGGCCTCAAATTTGTGATCCTCCTGCCTCAGTCTCCTGAGAAGCTGGGATTGCAGATGCGTGCCACGTGCCTGACTCTGAGCTACTCTTTGATAAACTCAAGGCAGGTGGGCCCGGTAATACCTAGAGGTGCCAGACTGATCGTCCAGATCCCAGCTGTGGGAATTATTAGCTGTATGACCTTGGGCATAGCCTTGCCTCATCTGTCAAATGGAATAATACACTAGTATCATATGGTTGTTGTGAGTGATTAGTTAATTAACACGCAAAACATTTAGTGCCTGGTATGTGTAAGTACCAAGTATTATGATTATTACTTCATAACTCTAGTACCAGCTTGAAATGTGTCCATTCACATGGGGTAGGTGCTCAGTTTACAAAAGTTTTCCTAGGGCTAAGGATACTATTGTTAAAATGCCAGCCCTTCTGGGTGAAGGGGGTGTTCAGACCTCTCCTCTGCATAATAGGGACTAAGGTCCACTGAGAAGGGAACGTGACAGAGGGTGGGGAAGTGAGAGTTCCCCAGACCTACTGTGTCATGTCTCATTTCTCCCCAGAATGGTTTTGTGATGGGGGTCTCACTATGTTGCCCAGGCTGGTCTTGAACTCCCAGGCTCAGGTGATCCTACCCACTCAGCCTCCTGAGTAGCTGGGATTGCAGGAGTGTGCAACACCATCATGGCATCTTCCCAGAATCATCGTTTCCAGCTTGCCAACCCCTCACATCCCTTCTTGGGGCTCCTCTTACATGCTGATACCCCCCTAAGTCACTCCCTGAATTTTAGTGCCCCCACCCCATTTCTCAGGCCTTTTCCCAAAATTCCATCCTAGGTCCCTTACTGTTGGCATTTACCAACTCTCTTGGTACTATCTTTGCTCTGGTTTGCCTAGAGCTTTAAGTCTCTCTCTGTACATGTCTGAACACCTCCAAAGCTTGGCCTGTAGCAGCCCAGGTCTCATACCCCAGGGAATTCCCAAGCAGCCGGGACAGGGTGAAGAGGCTGGGCTTGCCTCTTACCTGGGTCTCTGAGAGGTTCAGCTGGCGGGCCAGCTCAGTGCGCTCACGACCCACCATGTACTGGCAGCGCTGGAACTCCATCTCCAGGCGGTACAGTTGCTCAGCAGTGAAGGACGTGCGGGTCCGCTTGGGCCTGTCCAGGTCCAAGCCCTTGGGCAGGACAATTTCCCGGATCGTCCCCTTAGCATCTGCAGGGGTCACAGAGGGGGTCAGGTTAGTTCACTAGTTGGGTTAGGTTACCAACAAGCATCTTGATAAGAGCCTAACAAGGAGTCTCATGCTGGGACCTTGTTGTGTGACCTCTGACAAATTGTTCACCTTTTCTGGGCCCAGCTTCCTCAATGACTTAATGCAGAATGTTGCATCTCGTGGGTATATATGTATGTGAATGGGCATCAGTATAAGTGGTCTAGCTGGGCAGAGTGGCATAGGTCTGTAATCTCAGCTAGAGATTACAGAGCCTGAGGCAGAAGGATCAAAAGTTTGAGACTAACCTCAACAACTTAGCAAGACTCTCTCTCAAAATAAAATAAAAAGGACTGGGGTCCAGGCACAGTGGCACATGCCTATAATACCAGCAGCTTAGGAGGCTGAGGCAGGAGGATTGCGAGTTCAAAGCCAGCTCAGTAATTTAGCAAGGCCCTAATCAACTCAGTGAGACCCTGTCTCTAAATAAAATATGAAAAAGGGTTGGGGATGTGACTCAGTGGTTAAGTGACCCTGGGTTCAATTCCTTGTACCAAAAAAAACAAAAAACAAAAAAAAAGGTCGGGTCTACTGTCATGGCCAGGATGGAAAGGACTCACTCTGACCCAGTCAGGATTCTGTTCCTTTATCAGAGTAAGAAATCAATGGAAAGACATACACTCAGTCCTCAAGCATGGAGGAAAAAAATGGATTGGAATTGGGTGTGGTCAGTGAGGCAAGACTTACTGGAGATGTCCACGACCAGATCCCAACTTTGGTGGTGTGTGTGTGTGTGTGTGTGTGCGCGCGTGCGCACTCATACACATGTGCATGTGCACACACATACACACACACACACAGGTATGTGTGAGCACTCTGCCCCACAGACCCTGCTGGGCTCCATGAAGAGGTTAGCTGGTGTGGGGTAGAGGACAGAACAGGGAGGTGGGATCTCCAGGAGGAGCCCCAGGATAACTGCCACTATACAAAGATGCTGGGGACCTTCCAGAGGGGACTTCCAACACTCCCCATGTACCTGAATAGCGGTGCCACTCCAGGGTTCTGGATCAATTACCTCTACATCCAGGATCTCCAATACCAGGGAGACCTCTCTTAAGGGGTTGGAACCCCTGCTTGCATCCCACGTTCATTACATATTCCTACTTAGTAACATCACCAAGTGTTCAGAAAAGTTAAATATTTGGAGGAAGGTGGTGATGATATTTACACATTAACTATCGGGGTAGAGCGGATCCATGTTTAAACCACATACACTGCTGACTTGAAATCTAGTCATTAGAACATGCTGTTAAAAATCAGATTGTGGAAATATGCAACATCTACCCTGTAGGATTTACCAAACACTCCTGAAGAATGAGGGACTAACAGTGATTTACCATCATAGAGGAAGAACAAGGACAACTCAAGGCAGCCCTGCAGAAGCCCAGGAACAACAGCCCTTCACTGTTGCACGAATTCAAACCTCCTCCAGGGGGCGCTCACAGTCGGTGTTTGCAATGCAGCTAGAAGCTGTAGTGTCGGTGTCTGCTCACATTTTAGTCCAAAGAATAGCTGACACTTCTACAGTACTTGCTCCAGGTCACTGTTTCAATGCAATTAAAACTATTTTCCTCCCCACTTTACAGATGCATAAATGGAGGAGTATGATTTAATGGAGTTACTCAAGATCACACTGACAGTGTTCAATAAACTCTAGAAATGCCCTGATTTTACTTCATGAATACCCTCTTTGACAATCCTTAATAAATCGGTTGACAATTCTTAATAAATCAGTTGATAGTTACAATGAGGAGACTTTAGGCATGGGTAAAAATGGAATCTTCTGGAAGGATACCTCA
Source organism: Glaucomys volans (assembly GCA_020662805.1). Classification (NCBI taxonomy): domain Eukaryota; kingdom Metazoa; phylum Chordata; class Mammalia; order Rodentia; family Sciuridae; genus Glaucomys; species Glaucomys volans. The sequence goes on along the minus strand of JAJEJO010053343.1, from coordinate 32,291 downwards.
TTCCCTTGGAGAACATGAGAAAGGAGCTGCATGTGGGATGTGCTGTCTGCCAGGAGGCTCCTTTCGATCCACAGGGACTGTGGTCCACTTTAGAATCCCTGCTCTAGAGGGGAATCTGAACCCTCTCCCTCCTACCCAACCCCATGAGCTGACATTCCCTGCCTCGGGTAGTGCTAGTGGGTGTTCGCTCCTCAGGGATCCTGGCTCACAGCTCCTGCCTTTGATCTCAGTGGTTCTCAAGCATCATGTTCACAGTCAACCCCAGGGAGAAGGCGAGTCAGGATGGGGGATGCAGTCACTGCTCAGAGGTGTCCCCACTCCACTAACCCAGACCAGATCCTGCCCGGATGTTGGGCAGGGCATATCCACCAGATGGGGGCTTTGCTCTTCAAGTGGTGTAGGGATCACTGTCTTCTTGGGTAACCCAAGCTCCCCAGCTCCAATTATTTCCACATTTTCAAAAAATAGAGTAATATTTGTGACTACATTGTGACCACCTTAGTCCCCTTTGCTTAGGTTTCATCATTACCAGTTAGGAGATCAGACTCAGAACTTCCTTACAACACCCCAATTTAATCCATCCCAAAGGCATTTTATGAACAGGCATTTTATGTTTTAATGAAATGTGGCTTGAGGGTGCAGACGGGAGGAAGGGTGCTGTCACACCTGGTGCTGGACGCTCCATACTCTCTTGAGGTACTTGCCCAGAACCCACTCTGGAGCTCCTGAGCGGACTCCCTCACCATTCCATCGTCAAGCTCATCCTTTCCTATTACTACAGGAGGTAACAGGGAGTGACCAAGTTCATCTTAAGATCTCCCTTAGGGGCACCATACAAGAAAGATAATCTCAGACTTGCCTTCAGATATCAAAACACAACACACAAATAAGCACAAGTAAAGATGTTCCAAATCACCAGCCATTAGGGGAAAGTAAATTAGAGCCACAATGTGAAAAATCTGTTAGAAAAGACAGCCAGAAATACTGAAAACCAAAGGCTGAGGACAATGCAGAGAAATTGTAATGCTTGTACTTTTCTGGTGGGAATGTGGAATGGTGTAGTCACTCTGGAAACTAATTTGGCAGTTTCTTAAAAAGTTAAACATACACATAGTACCCCAGTAATGGAATTCCTGAGCATTTGTTCTAGAGAAATGAAATATTTTTTTTTCTTTATGGTATTGGGGATTGAACCCAGGTGTGCTCTTACTGATCCTACCTCCCT
>JAJEJO010053343.1:974-30666 GCA_020662805.1 Glaucomys volans | reverse complement strand
GTATTGGGGATTGAACCCAGGTGTGCTCTTACTGATCCTACCTCCCTTGCCCTTTTTATTTTTATTTTGAGAAGGGGTCTCACTTAGTGGCCTTGACCTTGTGATCCTCCTGGGTAGCAGGGATTACAGGTGTGCACCACCCTGTTCCCCAGCTGCAACTTTCTTTGAAGTAGCCCCTGAATGGCAGCAAACCAAATGTTCTTAGTAGGTAAAAAAAAACAAAAACAAAAACAAAAAACAAAAAACTGTGATGAATCCACACAATGGGATACTATCAGCAATAAAATGGGAGAACTATTGATACACACAATTTACTTAGAGTTATGCTGAGTGAAAAATGTCAGTGCCCCCAAATTATGTACTGTATGGTTCTAGATAAATAACACCAAAATGACAAAATTATGGAGGTGGAGAACACATCAGTGGTTTTCAGGGTGTGGGGACAGAGGGAGGATGTGACCATAGATAGCCTGAGGAATCTCCTTTGTGATGACATGGCTGTTCTGTATTTCAGTGGTGATGGTGACTCTTTGGATCTCTTAATATGATAAAAGGGCACAAAACTATATACAGGGACACAAAAATGAGCAGGATGAAAATGTGTGAAAACAGAGGAAGGCCCAGTTAATTATACTGTGTGCATATCAGTTTCCTGTTTTTTGGTAACGTGCTGTAGGCGCCTAAGATGTCCTCAGTGGGAGAAGCTGCTGGGTGATTGAATACGTGGGACCTCTCCATACTATTTTTACAAATTCTGGTAACTCTATAATTATTTCAAAATAAAAATCATTTCCGAAACATGCCATAAAGCTAGAGTGATGTATTATTGTAGAGATGGACAAATTCATCAGTGAAAAGAATGCAATAGTGTTTCCCCAAAGTGTCTCTGCATTCTGCTTGTGGACTGTAAAATGATGTAAAATATCACATGATAAATACTCGTCATTTCAAAAGTTATTTATTTACTTTAATGTTTACTAGAAAAAAAATTAAATGCATAGTTTTACATGCTTAGGGTGAAGCCAAAATAAGTATTTAGTTTTAAAATGCATTAGGCTAAAATATTAAGTAAATACATTGAATAACAGAAGTGGAGATGGTGCTCAAATGATTAAATAGACACACACACACACACATAGAGTGATGGAGTTTATGATAAAGAACATTCTAAATGGGACAGGTTGTGCTAGTTGATAAATAGAAATAAGTAGGTGGCCATAAATCATCTAGTTGGAATAAAATTCAGTTAACTTCCTGTCTCACACCATTAAATAACAAGTTTCAAATAGATTACAATGTAAATCATAGACTGTTAAGAGCTTTCTAAGCAAGATAGAAAACTGGAGGCTGTAAAGAAACACAAAGGATGCATCCGACTGTGTTAAAACTAAAAATTGGTATGAGAAAAGCACCAAAACCAAGGTAAAATTTAAAAAAAGTTTAAAGAAATTCTTTTTTAACAAACTAAAAAAAAAAAAAATGGTACTAAGGATTGAACCAAGGGGCTTTTGCATGCTAGGAAGCCCTCTATCACTGACCTACATACCAAGCCCTTTTTATTTTTTCATTTTGAGATAGGGTCTCATTAAGTTGCCCAGGCTGATCTGGAACTTTCAATCCTCTTGCATCAGTCTCTCTAGTAGCTGAGATTATAGGCATGTACCTCGTTGAAGAAAATACTTTTGAAGGAGGCACACAAATAATAGCCAGAATATACAAAATGCAATACAATCACAAGTAAATAATTTTCCCTTTCCCTTTACAATTCTCTCTCCCCCCCCCCAACTCTTTCTGTCTCTCTTGTGAGCCTCACACATGCTGGGCAGACTCTCTTACCAACTTATACCCCCAGTTCAAGAAATGATTTTTTTGAACTGGGGATTGAACCCAGGGGCACTTTACCACTGAGCTACATCCCTAGCCCTTCTATGTTTTATTTTGAGACAGGGCTTTCCTAAATTGCTAGGGGTCTCCCTAAATTGCTGAGGCTGGCCTTGAATTTTCAACCCTTTTGCCTCAGCCTCCCGAGTTGCCAGGATTACAGGTAAGCACAACTGTGCCTGGTTCCAATAGCAATTTTTCTGAAAAAAAAAAAAAAGGGGGGGGGGGGAATAGTAGAAAAAATGCTCAATAATTTATCTGGGTCATTCACAGAAAAAGGCATCCAAGTGGCCAATAAACCTGAAAAGATGGGCATAACTTCACAGAAATCAGCATAATGCAAGTTCAAGCAGCCATGGAAAGCCATTTCTCTCCCATGAGATGGAAAAACCATTAATTAATGGCCAGTCACAGTGGCACATGCCTGTAATCCCAGTGGCATGGGAGGTTGAGACAGGAAGATTGCAAGTTCAAGGCCAGCCTCAGCAATTTAGTGAGGCCCTAAGCAACTTAGCAAGGAAAAAAAGGGGGCTGGTGAAGTGGTTCAGTGGTTAAGTGCCCCTGGATTCAATCCATGGTTAAAAAAATAAAAGTGATTAATAAAGCAATGGTGCACTATGGGAAAATTCATGCTCCTACACCCAGCTGGTAGGACCATAAATTGTTACGACCTTTTAAGATTGCATTTATCAGGATTAAAGATGCACATAGCTTCTGTTCCAGTGATTATATTTTAGTAGGCATTTGTCCTAGACCAACACCCATTAATGTGCTCCAAGATATACATGCCAATGATGTTTGTTGCAGCATTGGTCAAAATATTGAAAATTTTAAAGCATCCTCAATGTTTCCCACAAGGGAAATAACAGATCAGCTAGCAATTAAGATGCAGATTGCATCTAGCAGTTAAAAAGAATGCTAGATTGCAGAAAATCTAGCAATTAAAAAGAATGAAGCAATAATTCTACAAACTGACATTAAATATAAGGAAGTCACTCATAAAATAATATAGGTAGTATTATCCCATCTATGTAAATAAAGAAACCATATATGCAGTATATATTTAATAACTACTTACTATGTGCCAAGGACTGTTCTAGGGTCTGGGGATACAGAAATGAGCAAATATCAAGGTTCTGTTCCCTTAGATCTTGTGGTGGGAAGGGAGGCATAATAAATTTAAAATAATTTACTTTTAATAAAAAATAAATTTAAAAATAGGTAAGAAAACAATAAAACAAGAAAAAACAACTGAGAAAACAATAAAACAAGTTAGGGGGTATTACTGTCCCTCCCTGAAATAACCCAAACCAATCAGCACCATGTGCATTGCCCCCTCCCTTGTCCCTACTGGGGTACTGTGATGGTCCTGGGAACAAGAGGGAAGATGAGCATTGTCAGTCCTGGCTTCTAAGTTCCAGGATGAGCCCTTGCCCAGTAGGACAGCTTCATCCTGTGAGTGAGAAATGCACTTGTTTTGGTTAAGTCTCTGAGATTGGAGTTGTCTTTGCAGAAAAATCTAGCCCATTCTTCCTGACTCTCTTCCCTGAATTTTCGCCTTCTGAATTGCTCTTTTCCCTGAATTGCTTCTTTCCTGGGTGGAGTCTGGGGGAAGCATGAGGAAAGAGTGGTAACTTTCATTTCAAGACCTCCTTCAGGAGCTGTTAGAGTGAAAATGCTGGAGTCTAAACGAAATAAGTCCTGAATTTTGCTGCCCCCTCAGGTCTTTTGTGAAGAAGGGTAAGTTTAGAGGAAAGGAAAGAATGGATTTTCTCTCCAAAGCCTTTGCTTGGGAGAGGTGATGACCCCCTGGCTTGATAAAACTTACCTTATGCTCCCAACCTCCATGCCCATATATAACCCCTTCTTGGACCTCTCCTGATGGACTCCCTTAAAGCCCTCCCTGACTTCAATTTCTACCTAGCACCAGGTAGAGCCCCTTATGATTAATGCATTGACTTCTAAGTGAGACAATATCTTTCTTGACCTAATCCACAAATATAATGTGATCACTATAAAATTTTTATGTTGTGTGGTCGGGGGAGCTGCTAAGAGTGTAGCTCAGTGTTATATAGCTCAGAGGTTTGCCTAGCATGTGCATAGCCCTGGGTTTGATTCCCAGCACTAAAATAATAATAATAATAATAATAATAATAATAATAATAATAATAACAACAACAACAATAGATAAAAAGTAGAATGTGCTATGCAAATACTATGCCATTTTATATAAGGGACTTGAACTTCTGAGAGAGAGAGAGAGAGAGAGAAGAGAGATGTAAGAAATATGGTTGTGTGTGTGGGGTGTGTGTGTTCTGGTTCCAATTCTCTGAAGATATTGAGGAAGACACGTGTGTGTGTGTGTGTGTGTGTGTGTGTGTGTACAGTATTTTTAACTTTGGAGAGAGAAGAACTTTCTAGTCAGGAACTAAAATCTAGAAGCCCAAAGGGAAATAACCATTAGATGTGATTACAGTTTAAATTTTAATTTAGAAACAAAAAATTCAAAAACAAATTTTTTAAAAAAGAAAAAGGATATTTGCAATACATGTCACAGAGTTATTATATAAATAACAAATAAATATTATATAAATAGTCCTTATTATATAAATAGCATTTTCAATAGTAAGAAAACAATAAGCAAAAATACATGAATAACTAATTCACAGGAAAAGAAATTAAAATGAAGAGTAAATATATTAGAATATGTTTAGTCAGCCTCACTAGCAATTTAAAATACCACCAATAATAAGTTTTCTGTTTTGTTTTGTTTTGTTTGCAGTACTGGGGCTTGGTACATGTAAGTCCATAATAAGTTTTTTTTTTTAATTGGTAAGATTTTCCTCTGAAAGTCTGAGTATATTTGGGCTTGGAGGATGTGAAGAAATAGCATATTTCTATTCAGTTGCTGAGAATGTAAATCTACATTTGGGGGTAATTTTGGAACTACCTATCATGATGTTAAGTGTATATGCTTGAATATTCAAAGTTAACTTCCAGGAACTTATCTGTTAAATATAATCATAACATGTATATGTGAAATGATCCTTTGTTTTTCATCAGTCCTGGGGGTTGAACCCAGGGGTGCCTGACCTCTGAGCTACATCCCCAGCCTTGTGAACCTCCTGTCTCAGCCTCTGAAGTCACTAGGTACAGACCTGCACTACCATGCACAGCTTGTTCTTTATTATTTAAAACATTCTAATATGGCAAATTCCAAACATACACAAAATTAGAAAGAAAAGTATGTTAAATTCTGACATATGTATCCCCCAAATTCAACTATTATAAACTCAGGAACAATCTAAATTTTTTCTGCATTGACATAATTTTTAACAGAAATTATATTATTTTACCTATAAATATTTAAATATATATCTCTTTTAAAAGACTCTTACAAAACTTAACTATAGGACTGAGGATGTAGCTTAGTGGTAGAGTACTTCCCTAGCATGTGCAGGGCCCTGGGTTCAACCCCCAGTGCTGACCCAAACAACAACAAAAAAAGAAGCTTAACTAGAATAGTATTGTTACAACCAAAAAAGTTAATAATTATTCTTAATGTAATAAAATATCCTATATTTTTACATTTTCCAAATTGTTTCATAAATGATATTTTTAAAGATCATTTGCTCAAATTAAGATACAAAGATGTTTACTTTGTTTGTAATAGTGAAAAAGTAGACCCAACCTAAATATCCATTAATAGGGGACTGGTGAAATGAATTATATGATAACTATGTAATGGAATACTGTATAGCTGTTCAAAAGAATGAAGCAATTCTAGATAGAGTTCCACATTCTATTGTCATGTATAACTAATTAGAATAAAAAAGAGTTCCACAATATGTATTAAGTGAAAAAAGCAGTTTGCAAAAAGATACTTTTTTTTTGAAATATATAACATATATTTATATTTTTCAATACTAGGGAAAGTTTGGGAGGTAAAACCTGGGAGTGAAAGTGTATTCCATGAGGGAAATTAGGAAACTTCTGCTTTAACATTACATATTATGAATTACTTTATAATTTAAAAGATTTTATACTTCAGAAAACAAAAGATGCCATAAACAAGATTAAGAGACAAATTATAATTAAAAAATTTGCAACACATCTTGAAAGCAATGGGATACCATCCATAAAAATAGTTTATGCAGATCAATAAGGAAAGCATATTTGAAAATTAAAACTGGCCAAAGGAAATGAATTAGTAGATACAGCAGAAGAAATACAACTGGCTAATAAACATGAAAAGATGGTCAGTCTCACAAACTATCAAAGAAGTAAAATTAACATGCCAGTGAGTTAATATTTATCACCTGTAAGGTTGACAGTGAAACGATATATAGTTAGGGGCATAAATCACTAAATGTTTTTACAGAATCCTCTGAAAGTATCTATCAAGATTTAGTGTGAACTGAGTAGGGAAGAGTGGGACAAACGGACACTTTCAGGCATTGTTGGTAAGAGTGTAAATCACTAAGTCTGATGGAGGGCAATTTGATACTTCCCAAATTATAAATACAGATACCTTTTGACCCAAGAACTCACTTTTAGGAACTCTAATAGATACACACGTACATGTGGCAGTGAACAAGGAATAAGTTTATTTATTGCAGCATTATAGATAATATCAATATAGGTAAGAAAAAAGCTAAATATCCACCAATAGGGCAAAAGTTACATCACATACATTATGGTCCATCCAGTCCATATAAAGAGAATACTATGCATCTGTAAAAAACAAACAAGAAGTTAAGACCCAAGATATATTGGAAGGAAAAAAATAGTCACATTGACTCGCATAAGCATAAAAATGATCTAGAACATATTAGAGACCAATAAAAATTGACTGCCTTTGAGTGGTGTGGGAACTGGACATGCCAGGCAGGGGCAGGACTTAAAAAAGTTTCGATTAATTCATTACCTGTTTTACAATTAAATGAAAAAGTTGTTCAAAATGTGCTGTAAACTTTATGAAGCTAGGAACTTATGAAAGGGCACAAAGTCCCGTGACGTGGGAATTCATTTCACAGTGTTCATGTTGAGGAAAACAATTGGAAGATTCTTCCAGAGATTAAGGAAATTAAGTTTTCTCCAACGAAAGGAAAATTTACCTTACAGTAAAGGACAGCATGAACTGTTTTTTCGTGCTCATATACAAACATATATTTTTTAAAAGGTAAGTTGAAAAGTAGCCTATGTAATATAATTTTGCTTTTATTTATGCTTGTATATGAGCGTGGAAAACCCGCGTGGAAGGACACACCTGGAATGACGGCTATTTCTGGGACCTCCTCCGCCTCTGGTTTTGGTTTTTGTATGTAGCAGGTAATTGTTCCCTACGCTCTGTCAGCTTCTTGTGGGTAGGACTGAGGGGCACTCTATCACGGAGCTACATCCCCAACCCATTTTTATTTTGACCAGGGACTCGCTAAATGGCCGAGGCAATTCTTTAATTCGCGATCCTCCTGCCTCAGCCTGCTTAGTAACTGGGAATACCCGCGTGCGCCACCGCCACCGCGCCAGGGTGAGAACTTACTACTTTTAAAATTTAAATCCTCTACCTACCTTTCTATATTTTAAACGTACCCCTGACCGAAGTTGGACTTCGTGGGGTGTCCTCCGCCACACCCTGGATGGCAAGCTCCGCGGGAGGACACGATGGGCCGCCAGGGTTGGGAGAGCCTCGTAGGGGTCAACGCTTTCAGCAAACCACAGAGAAACCGTAGCTTCCGTTGCCTGGCCTTTTCAGGCGCCAGACGTGGGCTGCAGGTGTGTGAGTTGGAGGAAGCAAGGACGCAGATTTTTCCAGTTATTTCTCTCTATTCCGTGGTTACTTTTGCTGGAGCAAGGGAACTTCAGCTCCAGCCGCAGGCGACCCTGCGCTTCCCAGGCGCTCCAGTCCCACCCGACCTCCAAGCGGCCTTTCCAGTCCTGGAGGGCTAACTACTGTGGGGGGCGGGCAGAAAGATTAAGGTTTTTCAGGTTTTGTGTTTCAGTGTTCCCAAAGTTGCGAATTGCACAAGCAAAATTTCACAGATAAGGTATTGTCAACTGCATATTTTGACAATTACATTGTGTTCACCCATTATCACCGTTTCATATAAAGACATTGTAATGTCAAAAAAAAAAAAAAAAAGAAGAAGTAAAAGAACATACAAGTTCTTCTGGGGTAAAGGCGCTGGCCATTTCATACCTAGGGAAATACGTGATGTTGTTGCTTTTGTCTCCTTTCATTTATTCGACAAACACTTGAATGACAACTACGTGCTAAGCACACATGTTGGGTTATCGCGTGGCTTTGGCAGACAGAGTCCATCTCCTACTCGGTCCCTGCGCGGCGTAAAGGGTACCTGGCTCGGGGCACTCTTGACTTCAGCGCCGGGCTCTTCCCCGCTCGGCTGCGGGAACAGGTCAGGAGCCACTCAGGTCCCCGAGAGCGAGTTAGTCTCTGCATGGGAGCATCCGTATCCAGAATCAGTCTGGCACACAGTAGGTGAACATTTATGTTTGTGGAATAAGTTAACTAGAAAAAGATGATTGGAGTCGTTCCCGGGCCTTTGCAAGGTTCCTCTAGGGCCTTACAACGCCCTTCTCTCCCAACCTTCCCTCCCAGCGCGCAGCCTTGACTTAATGGGATATGCCCACGCATAGCTTTATAGGCCAGATCCCCGCCTGCCGCTGCCACCTCTTTCCGCAGTGCCCAAGCCACCAGGCCACACCAGTCGTCCGACAGCGGGAGGAGGCGGAGACCCCTATACCGCCCTTCCGGATCGGGTGGCCTGCGTTGCGAGAGATTCCGGGGCAGGCTCATTCATCCTCCCGAGGTCTTCTTATCACAGCATCTCAAACCGGGGAACCGAACCCAGCGAAAGCATAGCCAGGGACCTGACTACAGACTCCCTGAGGACTGTCAGGTCAACCGTTATTTTATACTAAGCAACAGGAAGTAGATGGCAAAATCCATTTGTTCCCCCTCCCCCGTGCCATCCCTCCCAAAGTTAAAATAGAAACTGTTAAATGTATCAACTAGCAGGAGACTTGGAGCCAGGGGATAAATGAGGAAATGGCGTCTAGGCCTGCTTTACGCGTAGATGCCCCTTCTCCTTCCAGACAGTGCGCAAACAGGAAGACTTGAGCAGGTACACAGACCACCGCGGATGCCCGCCGTGATCTCTTTTCTCCTCAGTTCCAGACACCCTAGCTTCCGAAGGATTTGTCCTCCGTGTCCTGCAGAGCCACCGGGCTACCTGGGTGGTGTGTGTGTGTGTGTGAGTGAGTGAGTGTGAGAGAGAGAGAGAGAGAGAGAGAGAGAGAGAAGGGGGGATAGAGGTAGATGAATACCACATAGGGGCAGAAATAGCGCGAGAGAAGAGCCTTCCATCTCCCCAACTCCCTCTGCACAGTTGCGGGAAAATGAAGACGGGGCAGAAAAGACCCACCAACAAGACGCATTTGACTGCGGTCTGCTTCTTTTGCGGGTGGGGTGGGGTAGGATGGGGATGCGGGTGGGGAGAGGACAGTGAGCATAATAAAGGGGAAAATAAAGATCAAATGATAGGACACGAATAAAAAGGAAAAACAAAGCGATCCCAAGAAAATAAAAAAAAAAACCCTGATACTCTCCCAAAACACTAAAACTAAAAGATAAAAATAAAAACAAATGTAAAAATTCCTAAGTGTGGTCCTCTCCATAAGCTGTTTAAATCTTTCAAACCCTGCCTGGCGTCTGGTCTGGGTTATCTATCAAAGACTAAGATTTGAGACTAAGGTCCCCGCGGACCGTGGAGGCCCCAATGACCCGACTGGCAGTTCGGTGTTCATTCCGAATGTCACTAACCTCCATCTTTGCTGCCCAAATGCCTGCTCCGCAGGGCTAGGCCTGCAGCCCTGGGCAGAGTCTCCCCAGGCCCATTTGCCTCCGGAAATTCAAGTGGAAATCGAGCGATGCCCGGCGGGGCTGAGCCCAGACCCGGCTGCAGAGGAGGGCATCTGACTCCGAAGTCAGCTCCCAGATAGAGCCTCTTAGGCCACGGCCCCTTGTGTGGCGCTTTTGGACGCGTCAGAGGGAGGAAGGGCCCCTCCGGTGCACGACATTGTTTGGTGTTTTGGAACGCGATTCTGGATGGCTTGAGGATTCTCCTAGGGGCCAGACCCCACTAAGTTCAATCCTACTTCCTCCCAACGCCCCCATCTCGGGAACTGCCCAGCCCAAGCAGAGGCCCAGCTTCGCGCCCCCTTTCTCTCCCCCAGCCGCTGGGCGCGTGGACCAGCTCCCTAGCGAGATCGTTTTTTCTGATGGATGGATGGATGATGGATGAGTCACTCCTTCGAGGGATCCTGCCATTATCCCGCCCTCTCGCTTCCAGAGGGGAAGGTGCTTCTTGAATGGGGTTTCCAGACCCACAGCCTGGCGTCTAGACCCGAGGGTCGCCTTGGGTGAGCAAGTGCCAGTGTCACACAGTTTTCCATAAAAATACAGACGAGCACTCCTGAATCTATCAAGATGGGTTGTTGAATTCATATCTAGATTAATGTGGAAAGCATGTAGTCGCGTCCGAGTGTGGATTGTACGGTTGCCGGGAATTTTGGTTTAGAGTTGGGCCTCCTCTTCTACCAGGACTCCGGCTCCAACGAAAAGACGAGTGCATGGCTGGCCACTTTTTTGTGAGGTTAGAGCCATGACTTGGAGAGGCCTGTTTCTTCTGTGTGCCTCCTGTCGGCGATTGGTGTACCCTTTCCAAATACAAAACAAAAAGATCCTTCCATCCGCACCCCTCACCGGACAAGAGCTGTGCACATGAGATGTGGAGCGGCTGTGGAGTCCCGGTGGAAGCTTCACTGTGTCCGAGGTGGAGCATGTGAGGTACTTGTTGTGTACCAACGCCTGTGGTTTCGGTGACCAAGCTCTTGCGTTTATGTGGCAGAAGCAGCCTCCATTTTGAGGCAGGGTAGGAAGAAACAGTTGGCCTCTCTATATCACAGAGGCAGTCAGAGGCTGGAGTCTTGGTCAAGTAGTTTCCACCAAGGGAACTGGGGAGGACCACCCTGTGTGGTCTGCCAAGTGGATCTGATTCTTCTTTGCCACCAGCCAATTCTTGACCCCTGGATTGCCAACACAACCCAGTCCCTGAGCCCAGAGCCAGAGGGAGATCCCCTGTGTGGGTGTGTGTGTGGGGAGGGGGGGGACTGGTGAATTGGAGGAGGCCTCCTACACATAAGTCCATTGCCCCACCCACTAGAAATGGCTTGTGGGTCACCTGGAGTTACTTCCACCTTCTTCCTTCAACAAGTATTTATGGAGATCCTGCTGGGTGTTTGCAGTTTTACTGGGAGCATCCCTGATCAGTAGCAAGCGCTTCAAGGTAAGGGCTATGGATCCCTTTGCACAGATGAGGAAATAGGCACAGAGACAAAGGAACTGGTTCAGATTCAAAGGGTTGTTAAGGCCAGTATTCTAAATGAACTTTGCATAATTCTTCTACTCAAGCCGTCCTCCTACTGCCTGTGCTTAAAGGACTCCTTCAACAGATCTGCTACCCTGGGGTGGGCCCTCAAGAAGCGGAGTGCAGAATGAAAAGGAAGCAGAAAAGACTCGGAGGGAGTGGGACCCTGCTTCAATATTAACCAGAAAAAGCAAAAATCTTCCTTTTCTTCTTCTTGCTTTTTTTTTTTTTTTGTATTGGGGATTGAACCCATGGCCTCCATTGTGCTAGATAATCACTCGCTCTGCCACTGTGCTACATCCCCAGCCCTCCTTCTGAGTTATTTTAGGAGAATATATCATCAGAGGCCAACTTAGGCTCTGTGGGAGGAACAGTCACTCTGTGGCCCAAGCACTATAGACTTCCCTTTGCCAGAGCCAGGGTTGTTTCACTTATTAAAGCCCCACCCTGAGCCACGAGGGGTTGCCAGTGACTAACACAAGTGACCCTGACTAGGAGGGATTAGTGGTAAATGACATCCTGGTCATTTCAGGTCTGTAATCACCTCCTCATCATTAAATGGGGAAGGGCAAAAGGGATTTATGAAGGTTTGCCTTTTATTTCGGTTAGGTACATAAATAAATACTCAATGTTTTATATTTAATATTTTCACTATATTTTTATAAATGTAATTTATAAAGCATTGATGTGTGCAGATACATTTATAAAAGTACACCTCCAAAGATACACAAGCTGCCCTGCATATAGGGAGATTCCATTTCTGTCTGGCTTGGGAGGTTCCACCCAACAGAGTGGAGGGTCTCTTATGACTCCCACCTTCTAAAAAACTACACCTAGCAGCTATTTCATTAACATGTGTACAGAAAATTTATTTGTTCTATTCACAATGTTAATAGGATGGAGAGGATGGTAGGTGAAGTCAGAATTCAAGATTGTCTGGGCAAAGGGAAAGACCCACCCATAGATGAGGTGTGATATGATGAGGTCTTACCCTGGTAGTGGTGTGGGGCTGGAAGGACTCAGTTCTCCATCTCTGGAGTCCCTACAGATTTCCTTAATGAAAACAAAGTGGCTGTCCACACCTTGCACTTGGGAATATCCCAAAGCCTACAGAATGGAATCTAATTTAATCCCAGGTGCCCAACAGGTCCACACACCTGCTGGAATACCTGATGGTGTATTGCCTTGACTCAAACCTGACCCCAGAGCAGCAGTGCCACACAATATCCTGGTGACCACACCAGGCTACAGGAGTGTTTCCAAAACCAAGATCCCTGCAGCTGTGCTGGAGACAGTTGTCCCTCACCTTCATGTGAGGCTGGCTTCCTGCTCTACCCTAGTCCTGGAAGCCAACGGGCCTCTGGAGGCCACCGACTACAGCTCAGATTTGATAAACTCGGATCCTCAGGAGAAGGAGGAAGAAATCAACTCTGGTCAGTCGTCTCCAGGAGCCTGGTGGCTTCCAGGGTAAGCACACAGTAAGAAGAGGATGGAAAGTAGCAGCGAGAGGAAGCCAAGCTAGCGACCCGAAGACAGAGCTCTGGCAAGCGGTTACCCGCGAAAGCGGGCTCCGGGATGGCCGAGGGCAACAGACTGCAGCCTCTGGCCGAGGCCTGGGGACCGGCTCGGGGTAAGATCCCAGAGACTCCTTTCTCCTCCCTTCTCGATGAGCGAGGCCCAGATCAAGTGAAAGCAGACCCCTCAGCTTCCTAAGAGACTGGCGTTGGGGGCCTGGGAGCCTCTGCCTCCCCCTGCGCTTGCAGGAAGAGAGGGCTGGGAAGGCGAGTTCCGCGCTGAGAAATGGCCGGGAAAGAAGACAGGAGAGCGGGGGCTAGGGAGAGAGGGAAGGACGCAAAAGGCCAGGCCGGGGAAGGCGGCGCCGAGAGCCAGCTGGGCCCAGGCGCCGCAAGGAAGTGGGAACCGGAACAGCAAAGGACAGGCTGGCGAGCACGGCGCGCGCCACCCGCTGAGAGCGGTGCCCTCTCCCGGGAGCAACTCCTGAGGATCCCTATGGCCTGGGATGGCAAACAAGGCTGGGCAGGAGGCGAGGAAGTGCTTCGGCAGCCAAGCGGAGCCTGGGCCTCTTCCTCACGCGGTTGTCCACTCTGGTTCCCCCACGTCCTGTCCCCGCGGAGCGCATGTGATGCTTTTCTCCGTACCTGCCCTGAGGGACACGGGTCAGGGACCTGGTTCTCAGTATCCTGCTCCCCCGACCCATATCTGTCTCTACCACAGTAATCAACCGGGATGGGCCTAGAGAGAAGGGACGGGCCCAAGAAGATGAGAACAGTAAGGCGGAGAAAGGGGACTTCTTCCATTCGCCGCTTTGTCCCCTGCACTCAGTTCAGTGTCCAGCACACAATAGACGCTCAAAATAGTATTTGCTGAAGAAAGGCTGGATGATGAATGAATGAATATATGAATTGGAAGGTGGAGGCGTCAGGAAGGTCGGAGGCCCGAATAGAGATGGGGTAGAAGCCCAGTGGACCAGAGCCCTGGGCTGTCCCCTTACCTCGTACCAGGATGCGGCGGCAGTGGTCCGCCTCGCCGGGCCCGGACTGCCCATCACTGTCTGCGCTGCTCTCCTTGGAGCCCGCAGGGCTGGAGGCCGAGGTCCCGGCAACCTCTTTTGGGCTTCCGCCTCCCCCGTCAGCTTGCAACTCCACAGCTCCGCTGAGATCCCCGTTGCGCCCACTGCCGCTGCCAGACTCCGCCCGGCGTGCAGGGCCGCGGTCGCGCTCCGCGCCCCCATCGCCCATGTCGGCCGCCACTGCCGCCTCCGCGGCAGCCTAGCCCGCCTGGGCTGGCCAAGCCCGCGGCTCCCCGCCCCTCGAGCCCCCCTCCCGACCGCTCTTCCTTCGGCCCCGCCCCTGCCTGGCTGCTCCTCCCCTCCCTGCTGATTGGGCAGGAGTCCGGGTTCTCGGACTCTGCGGCTCACTGGGGCTCTGCTCCTGGCGGGAGGCGGAGAGGCGAGGAAGAGGGGGAAGGGACTGTGACCCCACTCTTCCACCCCTAGTTCTGCCCCGCTCGGAGCTGGGCAAAGGGAGGCTGGGGCTGCCTTGGGGTTCTGAGGAAAGCCCCACACCCTACTCCTAAAGTTTATCAACCTCCCCTATCTCCCTAGTCTACTCCCCTCCCCACTGCCTTCGTCCCTAGGGAAGCGCAACTCCGCGCTCCCGCCGGTTCAGCTGGATCAATAACCAAAGTGCGGAGGAAGGCGGCCCAGGCGAGATCGAGCAGAGAAATGGAGGTTGGACTTGCTCGAGCGCTTGGCGGGATGGGGGTGGGGTGGAGACAGGGTCGCAGGCCGGGGGTTCAGTGCGCCACTGTGCAGATTCATACCCACACCTACACTCATGAACACGGAATACAAGCCCCTTCCTGCCCCTCTGGGAAAGCAAGAACGAGGGTTGGGTAAATGAGCCTGGGAGATGAGGCACAGAGAAGATCCACACACCCGCACCCTGGGGAGTGTATGTGGGGGAGGGGTGACGTGCGAACAGACAGCGGAGTCCGAGAGTCAAGAGTGAGACTCAGATCTTGGCGGGCAGCAAACGCCCCGTCTCGCCTGAAGTTCTGAGGTTTTTACTCAAAGGGACTGAACCTACAAACAGGGATGGAGCTCCGGCATTTCCTTGCACTTCTCTTGCGAAGCTCCCCCTGCCCCTTTGCTCTGCGTCCAGCCTCCTGGGACGGGTCCCGGCTGGGATGCGGGTGAGCCGCACGGGCGCTGAGGTAGGCGCGGATGGAGCCCGGCCGGGTCTGGCTGTGAAAAACTGAACAGTGAGGGTCCCTGGGCACAGCGCTTGGCTTTCTGAGACGTCCACGTGGGCAGTATTTTCGAGTTTATCTTCACTCTAGACAGTGCCAGGAGGTGCCAGGCCCGGATTTCCCTTTCTTTGACTCAGAGAGGGGCATGAAAGAAAGAGTGCCCGGGAAGGTGTGCGTGCAAATACGTGTGTGCAAGAGGGTCTGTGCCCTCCCCCCAAGCCCTCTAAGCTTTGAAGTCCCTTGCTTTCTCTGAAATGCCGGGGTGTCAGGTGCTAAGTACTAGTAAAGGTGTTTCAGTATGTACCAGGATCTGGTTGAGATCCGTGAGAGTGAGGATACGTTGATTTAAGTATTTGTGGCATGGCTGAGTGCCTCCGTGACTCCTCTGAGAGGTGAGCAGGTATATGAGTGTACACGCGGTTGAGTGGGTGACTAGAGAAAGGGATTGTACCCAGGATAGGTGGCAGTTGTGTGCAGAGGGAGAACAATGCAAACTGTGAGAGCTGAGAGTTCATAAGTCCAGGGAACCAGGTTGTTGGGGTGTGTGTAGGGAAGACAGGTGAGAAGGGAGGTTATTATAGAATTACAGAATGGCTCTGAGGGAAGTGCGACCCAGCCAAATCAAGCTTGGCTGAAGGAGATTCCTGCAGCTTATGTGCTGTGAGCCCTGTACTGGGCCCCTCCCGGCCTGGCCCCTGGAAAGTAGCCAAGCTCCTCAGTGACCACCAGGGCCAGGGCCACCCTCTTCCCCAGTAGAATGTTGGTCATCTCATCCCCCAGCCACCTCCACTCTGCACTCTAGTATTTCTTCTTTCTGGCTCTCAAATTTGTTTATTTTTATCTGAGTAAGACGTGTCCAATATAGAACTGTATTGCAAGCAGAAAGCACTCAACACCATCTCCCCACCCTCAGACCTCACAGTTCCACCTGCCACACGCAAGGCCTGGGTTTCTGGGCAAACAAAAATGGAACAGCACCTGCTGGACCCTGCGGGATTCTGTTTTCACCGTCATTTTTTTTTTTAATTTCACTGATGGCAGTTTTCCGTACCAGTGACTTAAGTCTCCATTTCAGCGTGCTTTTCTGGGGTCCATGACTGAGTTTCTGAGCTCACTCACTGGTGAGCAGGGCCATTCTCCCGGGAGAGGCCGGTGGCCACCGGTCAAGTTCCGCGAAGCCAGAACTTGGGAGGTTCCAACAGCTTTCAGTCCCTGGTTTCGGGGAAGCTCAGAGGGCCAGCACGTGCTATCTTGGGAGTTCCCAGTCTCCTTTCTCCCGCGCCCTTTATTTTCCCTTTCCTCTTGTTCTTTTTTTATGGTGCGGGATTCGGCCTTAGCAGAAATTTTAGCTCTCTGTTCTCCGAAGGCCTGGGCAGTTGAGCCCCAGCCGCAGTGCTGCGCGCATAGGAATCGAATGAGGAAGCCAGGGCTTCTGCGCACGCAGGCCTGAGTGCGTATGGAAGTGGGGGTGGGGACTGGGTCTCCTCGCCAAGCAGCGCCCCTGGCCTAACAGAGACCTTAGGCCAAGGTCACATTCTGGGCAGACGCTTGAACCCAGGCTTTCGAACTCCAGGCCGCCCGCGCGCCCCCGCCATTTCTCGGCACGCTGCCCTTACCGCCCAGCTCCTTACCCAGGAGGCTGGCTGTGCACGGTCACAGGGATCCCACTAGCGCGTCCTTCCATCCGGTAGACCGCGTCCTTCCGCTGTACCTCCTGCTGGTCCTGGGTAAGACCGGCTCAGCGCACTAGTGCCGGGATACCGCCTCTTGGCTAGGTCGTAACTCGGCTGGGCGGAGGGCCAGGTAATAGGTCTGGAGTGCTGTCTGTCTCTACTGAATGTGACGTGGTGGTGGCACCCACGTTGAAGCGCCGTCAGTCTCTGGAGTACCCAGTTGTCTAGTGGAAGAGCGATGCAGAGTTGGAGACGTTGAGAGTCCGTCTGGAGCGAATTCGCTGGGATGGGAATTTCTCATCCTGTGCTTGGAACCAGAGAACCAGTATCCTAAGTTTACAGATCTCGCCTTCGGGATCAGTCTCCACCTGCGGCCTCACTGACATCCCAACCTGGGCAAGACCCTAGGGACTCAGAATTTTCTCCGGCCTCTCTACCTCCTCTCACTGTTTGGAAATTGAGGAATCTGAACTTGAGGGAGGTGGGAAGACGATCCTAGCAGGTAACAAGGAGGGCAATGACCTAAATTCAGTGGCTCTGGCCCTGCTGCAACTTCAGCGTAGATAAACCCCAGGTGCTGGCGGATCCTTCCTTGGTCCCACACCACCGCTGCAGCCTGAAACACAGCACCGCATAGCACGATACCGGATATTAACTTTCGCTGGTCTGAGAAACTAGTGGGCTTCTTGCGGAATGAAGAGGGCCCAATCAGTTGCTGCCTCCTGAACTGGAGGCAGGTGACAGTGCCATCATGTATTCCTTATCCACGATAACGCAGGTACTCCGCCGTCAGTGGGAGGAATGGGGAAAGAGTGGGCAGGGAAGGTCGCCCCTTCTCCCTGCTCCATTCAGAGACCTCTAAGATCTAGGTTTCTCCAAGGATCAGCCTAACTTGGCCATCCTCTCTGGCCTCACTTGCTCAAAGTCATAATCCCTGATGCCTCTACAAGGCATGGTCCCTTTCTGGCCATTCTTGAGGAATGTCCAGCCTGGATCCATCCACCTCCTCCTCAACTTTGGGCAGCTCAGCGGGTGAGAGAGACTTTCCCGCCTTAGTGGTGCTGAGAGGTGGCTCCCAGTTGCGTGGATAAATAACATCAGCCTCTCCCAAACTGGAGCCACCTGCTCTAGGGTGAGAAATGTGGGGTCTGGCCTGGTGCTAGGGGAGCAAAGGTGTTTGTGTGTGTTTGGGGCGGGGAGGGGTAGGAGACAAAGCTTACCTGGGTTCTTAAGGGTTACCCAGTATCTTTCTTTGGAGCCCAGTAATCCTTCAATGCCAGCTCTGGCCACAACCTTCAGTGCAGCATCCCTGTCAAGTGCTCAGCACCTGAGCCTGGCATGGTACGGACAGGGCTATATTCCCAGTGACTGGGGAGGCTGAGGTAGGAGGAGCTCACTTACTGAGGTCAGCCTCAGTAACTTAACAAGACTCTGTTCCAAAATTAAAAAATAAAAATAAAAAGTGTTGGGATGTAGCTCAGTGGTGAAGCACACCTGGGTTTAATCCCTGGTACCAAAACAAAATAAAAAATTGAAAAGGCTGGGAGTATAGCTCAGTGATAGATAACCCCTGTGTTCAATCCCCAATGTGTCTGTGGGGGGGAACCTGTGTCTGCCCCCACTTTTGGTACTGGAGATTGGAAATCAAGGGTGCTTTACCACTGATTCTACATCATCAGCTTTTTAAACAGTTTTTAAAAATTGAGACAGGATCTCACTAATTTGCTGAGACTGGCTGCCAACCTGTACTTCTGCCTCAGCCTCCTGAAGTGGCTGGAATTAGAGGCTGTGTCACCGAGGCCAGCTGTGTTTGACCCTTTTTTCTTATCTGTATTCTTCAAGAAACTCTGACAGGTGTACCAGGCCAGTTCTCCAGGTTTGAACCTGGACTCAGCCCAAC
The DNA here is from genome assembly GCA_020662805.1 of Glaucomys volans. Lineage (NCBI taxonomy): Eukaryota > Metazoa > Chordata > Mammalia > Rodentia > Sciuridae > Glaucomys > Glaucomys volans. The sequence continues at coordinate 11,992 of JAJEJO010053343.1, read as the reverse complement.
AAGTTTCTTGCTGCTTGTCTCTTTCTGAGGCCCGGGACGGGTCTCTCTACCGTGACACTCCTATTCAGGGGTGGCTTCATGGGCTCACACGTCCTAGTCTTCTTTCTTGGGGTCTCTACCATCCCTTTTGTTCCCTCAGCCTGTACATCTCCCCACCCTTACCTGGAGGCTCAAAAAGGTTGGGGTTTCTTTGCCCTGCTCCACCTATTTTCTGTGTGGGTTTCCTGCCTGCTTCTCTCTTGATTTTGGTGCCTTCCCAAAGGTCACTGAGAGATCCTGGGCAGCACTTGCTTTGTCCCCGGAGAATTCAATTCCCAGGACCATCACAGCTAGAATGGGAATTTCACCTGCAGCTGAAAGGTGCTAGGAACGTGGGGTGAGCAGTGAGGGACGCTGTTTGAAGACACAGCTTAGGAAGCACAAGAGAGATGGGAGAAAGGATCTGTATCCCATTTCTTTCTCTGACCTCCTGTCTGTGGCGCACCCCTGTGTGTCTAGAAGCCTAGGCTTCTGCATTAGCATGCTAGAGAAGGATCCACTGTCCCACCTCCTCACTATAGGAGGTTATTGACATTTTAAAAGAAGATGGGATGTTAATGGAATGATTTTTTTTTACAATGGGCATTGTTATTTTGTAAAACAATACAAATGAGTTTATTTCTGAGAGGACTAGCAGTGCTGAAACCGAAGGAGGGCAAGTTCAACAGCGAGCTCACAGGCAGTTCTTTCTGGTGGCAGAAGAGGTGCTGGTGTCGTGGTGAGGCTTCTCAGAATCTGTCGATTAAGCCTTTCCTGATCACTAGCTGCCTGCAATTGCAGTCACTGTCTCACTTCAGCTAATTCCAGATGATGGAGGCATGTCAGTGACTCCAGGGATTCTGCTCAGGGCTGTAGGAACATGAGGAGGGTGGATGAGAGACCAAGAAGCACAAGCGATCACTACTGCTGGACATGGTGACACATGCCTGTAATACCAACTGCCTGAGAGGCTAAGACAGGAGGATCAAAAGGCCAGGCTGGGCAACTTGGTGAGACCCTGTCTCAAAATATTAATTTTAATTATGATAATAATTGTTATTATCATAAAGGCTGGGGATGTAGTTCAAGGTCTATCTGGGGGAGGCTATGGGTCTAGACAAGTTCGGAAAGAGGAACACAATGGAGGGACTGATGCTGACAGGTGAGGTCTGACAAAGCCTTCCAGGTACCTAACCAGGCAGGTATGGAGGAGCAGGCAACATCTGCCTTGGCTTTGGCCTTGACAAAGGGTCAGGGAGGCTTAAGCAAGAGGGGAGGTTTTTTTTTTTTTTAATATCCATCACATATTAAATCACCTGGGAACTTAGAAAAAAATTCTTTATGCTCAACTGCAGACTTCCTAATGGTTCCTAGTGGGCACCCATATATTTCAGAGGTTCCTAGGTGATGCCTGGTTGAGACCCATAGAATTGGGACAAGTGTATGCATGTACATGCACACTCGGAGGTGCAGGGGGATAGGAGCTGCTGGAGGGAAAGCCAGGAGGTGATCAGCATGTGGTGATTCAGGAAACAGAGGGTGGCAGCCTTGGCCAGGGGTTTGGGTGGAGTAGGGGAGGAGGCAGGCTAGGAGAGGTGGAGGACTCCTGACTTGGTGATCCCTCTTTTCTCCAGCCAGATTCCTCCCACAGTGGTCTGCTTCCTCTCCTCCCTGGGAGAGGTCTCTGGGAATCTTCCTTCTACTCCCTCTGCATTCTTTTCTCCTTCAGTTCTCCATCCTTCCTCCCTCAGCTCTAGATCCCTTCCTGGGTCCTTTGTTCCTTCTGCCCCTCAGAACTCCTCAGCAGTTTTCCTCTTATCCTCTGCTCACCCATTGTTCTCTTGTTCCTCCTTTCTCTGCTCACTTTTTTCTTTCTTCTCTTCAGCCTTCTCTCTGTTAGAATGAGAAAGGCCTCTTTCACTTGTCCATTTCCTGAAATTATTTTTTATTTTTTATTTTTGGAACCAGGGATTGAACCCAGGGACACTTGGCCCCTGAGCCACATTCCCAGCCCTATTTTGTATTTTATTTAGAGACAGGGTCTCACTGAGTTGCTCAGGGCCTCATTAAGTTGCTGAGGCTGGCTTTGAACTCGTGATCCTCCTGACTCAGATTTCCTGAAATTATAATCTTACATGGAATTTAAATGAACTAAGAGATGAAACGACAGAGAATCTTCCAAAATGTTTCCCATATTGACAAACAAAACCCCTACACTCCTACTATATTCTGATTTTATATGGATCATCCCCAAAACATTTTCGTCTGATGTTAACAAGGGATGCACTAGCTAGATGCCTAAAGCTGTGCCAGACTCATCATTTCATGAAATAGTCACTGGACTATTTATGGTGGGGGCTCAGTTGCCCATTTTGCAGAACAGGAAAATGAGACCATGGTCACATAGCTGGCTGGTGTTCATTCAAACCCAAGTGAGGCCCTAAAGCTCTGCCATGGAAGATGAAAACCTCTTCCATACTAACTTCACTCTGAGAATGAAGCTCCCTCCCAGCCCAGCTCTGTCCTCTGCCCACTTCAAGTTGAGCAGTGGCTCCTAGTGCAGCTGAGAAGGGGCTTTGGGATTGAGGGAACAGGCACCCTAGAGGGGACCTGTGAGTTCTGCAGAGACAAAAGAAACCTGGACTATGAGTCTGTGGTTCCTGGCACAACTGAGCTGAGCCTGGGTTTGCCATGGCTGGACAGGCATGTGTGTGTGTGTGTGTGTGTGTGTGTGTGTGTGTGTGTTTATTTTGGTAACAGTTATATTGGGTTCTAATTCACATTTCATACAGTCCATCCATTTAAAAAGTATGCAGTTCAAGATTTTTAGTGTACTTACATGTGTGACCATTCCCACTATCAACTGTAAACTTCTTTTTTTTCTTTTTTTCATATTGGGAATTGAAGCTGGGGTGCTTTACCACTTACCCACATCCCTAGCCCTTTTTACTTTTTATTTTGAGGCTTTGCTAAGTTGCTCAGGGCCTCACTAAGTTGCTGAGGCTGGCTTTGAACTTGCAATCCTCCTACCTCAGCCTCCGGAGTTGCTGGGATTTCAGGCATGTGCCATTGTGCACAGCTACTTTAAGCATTTTTATTAACTCAAAAAGAAACCCATAGCCCCAACCTCCCATTTCCCTTCATCCCTAAGCAGCCATTAATCTTTCTGTCTCTATTGATTTTCCTGTTTTGCACATTTCATGTAAATGGAATCTTTTAATATGTGATCTTGGTGCCTGGCTTCTTTTTTAGTATGTTTCAAGATTCATTTATATTTTAAAATTTAAATTTAAAATAATTGTTGGCACTAGGGATTAAACCTGGGGGTGCTGTTACCACTGAGCCATATCCTTAGCCCTTTTATTTTGAGACAGGGTCTCACTAACTTGTTTAGGGCCTTGCTAAATTGCTAAGTCTGGCCTCAAACTTGCAATCCTCCTGCCTCAGGCTCCCTCCAGAGTCACTGGAATTACAAGTATGTAATACCATGCCCAACAAGGCTCATTCATATTGAAACAGGTATCAGTACGTCATTTCTTTTTATGGCTGAATAATAGTCATTGTATAGTTATATCACATTTTGTTTTTTCATTCATTATTGATAGACATTTGAATTATTTCCACTTTTTGTGTGAGAGTATTTTGTGCTTCCCTGATTCTAGGTGTCCAACCAATAGCTCAGCCAGAAAAGGTAGCAAGTGGAGGGCCCTGGAGAGGCTCAGAGAAGCATCATCTGATGGCTATGTGTCCCCAGTCTCCTTTCCAATTCTGTCACAATGAGGTGGGGTCACTGTTACTGCTGTAGGAATTACAGGCTCTGGAGTAATGGTTCAGAGTCAGTTCTTGGTTAGGTTGGATTCAGATCCTGGTTCTGCCACTAACTAGTTGCCAATAGGTCTCTTAACTTCTCTGTGCCACAGTGCCCTCATCCATTAGATAGGAATAATAATAGTGCCAACCTCTGGAATTGTTATGAAGAGTAAATTAGTCCATGTAGAGTACTTTGCCCAGTACATGGCACTTTGTGGGTGCTGAAGGGAAGAAAATTTAAGCTTATATTAGTTTCCACTTAGAGCCAAGAACACACTATAGCATCAGTTGGTCCCTGTCCTTCTCTGACCAGGGAGGATGAAGATTGAGGAGGTTAGCCATTGGTTAGCCATGTCCAAGGAGAACAGAGGACAATTTTTTGAGTCTGAGGGACTTAGATTCCAGCCCTCAAGTACAATGCCTGGGTGTCTGTCTCAGGTGGAGTTACAGGAGAAAGTCACTGGGCCACCAGGGTCTCAGGACAGCAACTCTGCTTTGTCTGGTTCAAACTTCTGCTTACCAAAAATGAACCTTGAACTTAGAAGACAGTGAGCTGTGAGGCTCAAACTAGAACCCTGTCTTCAGTCATCCAGCTCAGGGACCTGGCTCAGATACTGTGTGGAGATTTCTCCATTAATAATTTACTGGGATCTCTGCGGGGAAACCAGATTTTGCCCTCTTTCTAGCTGGAGACCCCAAGTACCCACTCAGATATGTGGCCAGAAATCAGAGACCCTTTGGGGGAGGTAATAGGGGTTTGAGGGGACATGTTCCTTTTTGGGCATTTTCCACAAGGTGCACCAGAGGGGGGGGGGGGGGGGAGGGGGGGGGAGAACTGCTGGGACTGTTCTTCAGGTCAGCCTTGGGGAGAGGTCTTCATGTCCTTTGATACCTTTGAATTTGTGAAATTCAGCTCAAAAGAATACAGAAAAATAAAAAGAATACAGAAAAATAAAAAAATATAAATGTTGATGTTAGAATGGGTCACAGTGGCTTTTTTTTTTTTCGGTGCTGGGGATTGAACCCACGGCCTTGTGCTTGCAAGGCAGGCACTCTACCCGCTGAACTACATCCCCAGCCCCACAGTGGCATTTTGTTTCCTTGCTTCTGTTAAGGGTAGCTGCTCACTTTTCCTCTCATTATGCCTCAGAAAGCTTTCGGAGAGTGACTTACCAAGGAGACATGGCTCCGTTTTATCTTTACCCTTTGCAGGAATACTGCATATTCAAGGTCACCAACCACCCCTCTCCCATGTCCCAGCTCTGAAGAATCCACATACCTGTTGCTCCAAGAAATGATCACTTGTGATCAGTGTCACCTGCAGGTGGATCCAGGCTGAGCTTGGTGATGGAGGTTAAGGAGAAGAGAGTTCTCTGGCACCCTTTTCTCAGCCACCTTAACTCTGGTGTCTTCCCCTTACCTCTTCATCATTGGAGACTTCCTGGGTCACTGGCCCAAATGGGTCTAGATACAAATGCCCTTGGCCTCTGTGCTGCCTGGCCTGTACTGCAGCACAGGGAGGGGATTACTCAGAGATTTTGTACTGTGGTGCAGGGAGTGGAAGCATGGGTGGAGTGGGCTGAAAGAATTCTCCATCTTTTCACTCTGGAAAAGGACTTCCAAAGTGGAAGGGTGAGGAGCTGACTGACAGTGTTGGGTGACTGTTGGGAATCCGTGGGAATACTGAAAGGTGCTGGCCACTAGCTGAAGCCCCTGGAGGTTGTAGCCTACAGAGCCAATCCCCTTACCCTGAGGTGACACTAGGAATTTATACCTACTGAGAACAGTTCTGCCAGGAGTGGCTGCATATTCTGGATTATAAATCTAACAAATCTTTACGGAGCTCCTACTATGTGCAGGGGCAGCTTGTCAGGCACTAGGGGACAGATGTGAGCCAAACATACTCAAATCCCCACAGTGGTAGTACCTACATCACTGGAGATAGTCAACCTTCTCCTGTATATTAGAGCCATTTTGGTGTCAAGGGTGGGTATATGGAGGTGGATTTTACAGGGCCACTCCACCTGATGGTTCACACAGATATGCACAAACCAGCTGGTGACTCTAAGCTCAGGTTTGTTTTCATTCGTCGAAAACAGCCTCTGAAAAATAATCCCTATTCAGGAAGCTCTGTCATGAAGAAGGCGCAGTGGCCTTGAGAGGGCCAGAAGAGAAACGTTGTTTGTGCTCTGTTCAGGTGGCTTAGAAAACCAAACAACTGCGCACCAACGTGCGGACCCACGCCTCCAGCGGGTGTCAGGTGTGTTTGTAAAAGCCTGTGATGTGGACTGATTTAATCAACTTTTAAAATATTCATCGTTTTTAGCTTTTTTTTAAAGCGGGAAAACATGCATCTGAGAGAAGATTTTTAAAAAAGCATAAAGGATTATAAAATGACAAGTAGTTGTCCAGATCCTCAGCCCTATCCCTAGATGCCCCAAATTCTTGTCTCATCTCGAATGTGCATCCACTTCCACTTTGAAAACAGGAATGATTCGCGGTGCCGGTTTCTCCCAGCCTTTTCAGACTTCGCTTTGGCGCTTGCTCCGCGATCTGGTTCCCCGCTTTTTCTTCCTAGGTCCTCATTGCTGGCCAGCCACGGCTAAAGTACCCAGAGCGCCATAGCGTCGCCAGCTTAGTGTGTTACCGAAGATTTTGATCTTTGTGAGGCCGATCGTTTTCTTAAAGAAACAAATGAATTACACAGACTTACAAATGAACCAAGAGAAAGCGAGAGGGCGAAATTTTGTAATTAGAAACTGTTGGCTTGGGTCGAGAGTGTTGGAGCGTGGGTTGGGGGCGACGCGGGGAGGTGCAGATTGCGCGCGGGATCGCGCCCTTGCTCGGAGGCCGGAAGCCCTCGCAGCTGTTCAAAGCCGCGCGAGCTGGGAGAGGCTGCGGGGCCGCGGGGTCAGCTGGAATTAGCGCGCCGGGCCGGGACGAAGGATCGCTGCGGGGCGAGAGTTCGGGACGGGATTAGCGGGTTCAAAATCAGGTCAGGGAGAGCTAAACGTGGCGACGAGGTTCGCTGGAGGTCAAGGTCCACGAGAGAGGCGGGTTTCAGACCCCACGCGAGAACCGCAGCAAGGCCTTTCGATCGCTAGGGCGCTGCATTGGGACGCCGAGCTCAGAGCGCAGGAGGGCTGGTCCACTACCCCTAGAGCGGAGTTCACTTCCTCCGGCGGCCACAGGGCACGGACTTCGCCGACACTGGGCCTTGGCCCAAGGAATGAGTGGATGGCGAGGAGAACTCGAAATTGCGACTTCAAGCAACGTGTCGGAACTTCCGACTGTAGCGCACGCAGTCTGCAGAACAGGGTTTACCTACTTTTCTTTTAGATTTTAATCCCATTTCCTTTTATTTTTATAATACCTTTGTTCTTTCTGGCAAGTGGAAACCTCTCTTAGGCAAACAGTCCAACAAAACACACTGAACAGTGCAAAGGAATTTTCTCTCTCCGTTTCCCTGGCATCTGTGGTCTCCCTGTGGAACAAATCATGGAGTGTGACACCATTTGTGTAAAAATAATCGCAACCCACTGTCCATTCTTCTGTGCATCCTGTCCGTGCACCGTGGCAGAGTTGGGAGGACAGCTGAGCGAGACACGCTCTTCCCGAAAGAGAGGTAAAGCGTGTGTGAGACTGAACCTCGAACAGTTTTGAGTATTTATCAATTACTTGAGTTCTCTCCCCCACCCCTTCTTAAAGAGCTCCTGGTCTCAAGGAGAAATTTGGCGATGTGGGATGCGAAGTGGGTGCTGCACTTGGAAATTCCACCCTTGGTGGATGATTTAAGGAAAAAAAACAAAAACAAAAACAAAAACAAAAACCCAAAAGCAGACGGACGGATAGATGAGCACTCTCAGGGTCTCTGGGTGGAGGTGGGCCCGCTCGAATCGTCACCTCCAGCTTCCCCAGGCTCTGTCATTACTCCCTCAGGGACCTGCCTCTCCCATCCGAAAGCCTCAGCCTTTGGCTTTCCCTCCCCGATGTTGCAGCCTGGGGAACTGGATCCCATTTGCTTGGTTTCTCTGAACCCCCGGCCCATCCAGAATGGACCAGGCTGATTTTCCACCGAGTGTGTTCTGCAGGGGCGAAATTTGCAAATTTGCTGGGGAGATGGTGACGGGTAGGGGCAGGGTGGGTATGAAGATGGCTAGAAGGGAAGGAGAAGGAAGGAAGCGGACGAGAAGTCGAAGACACGAAGGCAGGGTGCGAGGAAGCCGCGAGCCGGAGTGGAGTTGGGGGAAAGCCGGTGGTGGAATGGGAAGGGGCGGGGCCGGAAATTGGAGGCCGCGCGCCACCCAAACAAACAAAGCGCGGTTGGGGCTCCACCCACGGGGAGCCGCTTTCCCTTAGATGTCTCCCGAATTGTTCCGTTTGGTGGACAGGCGGGTTGGTCTTGGTGGGGACCTGCATGTTGCTCAAGGGGAAATAAGTCCAAAGAGACCCAGGAGAAACCCCATACAACCTACCGACGTTCAGCTCCGCCTAACTGGACTCGGGTTGCCCAGGCCGATTGATGGGTGGTGGACAAGAGAGCCCTTTCCTGCACTTTGGTCCAGGTGGACTTGGAGGCTGTGGCTTTGCTCTGAAGGACACGAGGAATGCCATTCTCGGCCCCCAGTCTCACGGGTCGGTTGTGGAGCTTGAAATCCTTCTATTAGAAGCGCACTCCTCTAGCTGACAATACTGTTTTCTGCTTTCAGATCGTATAAGCAAGATTGAGACTCCTCTTAACGCCGCTTCCAGTCTTTGCGCACTGGTCTTAAGACTAGAACAACAATAGAAATGAAAACAGGGGAAAAAAAAATCTCACTATTCCCCGCAAAGAACCCTTCGGTCTTTTAAAAAAAAAAACGTGCATCCTTATTTCGCACAATTTGAGTCCTGGTCAACGTGCAGTTTTGTATCAAGACTTTACTATTTGAGTTCACACCTAAGTATTTGCCGTGTGCTATGACTCTTGAAAGTATACTTTTCAACGACTTATTAAGGTCCTATTATGTTTAACTGTGTAATTTCTTTAACCATTCAATTGTCAGTTATTCTAGTTCTTAAGCATTAAAATAATGCATAAATCAAAACCTTCATGTGTATAGTTTACTCTTTCGGGGAGGATAAATTTTTTCAGGATCTTTACTGGCTCAACAGGATAGGGACTCCTTTTCTTCTTCTGGTTACTGGGGACTGGATCTTGGGGCCTCAGGCATTCTAGGAAGCGCCCTACCACTGATCTACATGTCTAGCCCTTTTAATTTTATTTCAAGACACGGTCTCAGTAAATTGCCCAGGTTGGCCGGGAATTGCAGTTCTCCTACCTCAGTCTCCCAACTGCCTAGGATTACAGGCACGCCACCACATCCCGCTAAGGGACTTTATCTTGACTGCTAATATATTGCCGAACTGCTTTCCAAAGCAAATTGCACAGATATTTGTTATGGAATTATTATGGGCAGAGCGCGGTGCTAGCGGCCGAAGACTTCCAGATATAAAGAATCAGCCCCCACCTTAAAACACTTTCTCTCCACCCCACATCTCTGCAGAGACAGGCCTCGGGATTGAGAATTACTGCGCAAGGCTGGGAGCCTAGAGGAGAAGAGGAGGCAATGGAAGCATGGGGTGGGGGTTCCTTCCCCAGCCTGGAGAAAATCGGGTAAGGTTTCCTAGTGAAGACCATGCTCTAGGAGGTAGAAACAGGGAGAAACATAGGACTCAGCGTGCACAGGCCTCAAGTTTTGAAAAGGTACTCGCTGTAGTAGCTTACGCATTTTCAGAGTGTACGCACAGGAGAGAAGTTCCGGGAACCCGAGACTCTTCACCATTCTGCTCAAGGAAATTGGAAACAGACAACCTTACCATTGGGCATTTGTATTATTTTAAAAGGTTACCGTATTAATAGAGGCACAATTCCGTAATTATTACTGTTGTACATCATGTTTTGTTGAAATGGAGTTTACATTAGCTTTTTTTAAACTTCTAATTGTCCTGTAAGAAACAATGCCTTCTCTAAGTCACAGTAAAATATATTTTAAATCATCAACACAATGCATATTTTATTTGAATTTTGCCAAGATGAGAACGTATTTATGTATTACATGATTAATTTAAAAATTGTAACAACTCACAAAACAATTAGACCGATGTATATGCAAGTTCATTTCTTTAATCCTCCCTCCAGAAAAAGTATAGCGAATAGTTTACAAAGTTGCATATGCTAACTGTTTTTTGCAATAATGAGTCATACTATTCCTGATGCTTAATTATAGGTCGTGGTCTTATTAGTGACTGTAGCTTGATCTCATTTTTAATAGTCTAGAATAAATTATAAGGCTATTTCCCCTTTTTCTCCCCACTTTAAAAACTGCATAAATAATGTGTGAATGTATTTTATATAATAAAATGGAAACAATGCCCACAGTACGGAGATAAAGTATAAAGCTTTTCTTTGTTTCTCAGAAGTGTGAGCTGAGAAATTACGAGTTTTCTCTGCCAGATCTCCTCCCTAGTCCTTCTGAAAAATTGTGTGTATTCTCTTTAGGCTGAACACTTCCATTCTTTTCCTCCCTACATGTCTGCACACTCCTCTGAAACCACTGGGTAGTGTTTACTGTGTTTGTTGTATATTCTCATGAAATATGCATTGTTTTGTATACATGTGTTTTTAATTAATATACAGGGTATTGAGTTTTATATTTCATTTCTTTTTAATATTAAAACAATTTTAAAATAGTTTCAAATTTATGAAAAAATCGCAAGAATGATAGAAGTCCAGTATATCTGCCTTTTAGCTGCATTTGTAATTTTTTTCTCTATATAGCTAAAACTGTTGTTATTGAGACATTTGAGAATAAGTTGCAGACACCATGCCTCTTTACTAACTCTACTTGTTTTTCTTCTCCTTTTTCTTCTTCTTCATCATCTTCATCTTTCCTAGTACTGGGAACTGAACTCAGGTTTGCTCTACCACTGAGTTACATCTCCAGTCTTTTAAATTTTATTTTGAGACAGGTCTTGCTAAGTTGCTTACTCTATCCTTGAACTTGTGATTCTTCTGCCTCACTCACCTCCTGAGTAGCAGGGATTCCAGACATGCACCATTGAACCCAGCTCATGCCCTTTACTCTTAGATTTATTTCCTTCCTTCCTTCCTTCCTTCCTTCCTTCCTTCCTTCCTTCCTTCCTTCCTT
>JAJEJO010053342.1:169551-180810 GCA_020662805.1 Glaucomys volans | reverse complement strand
TGCAGCTGTTTTACCTACCTATGGCTTATTGCTGGGCCATGGGTAACTTGGGTTTCCACAAATGGCTTGCTGTCATCCTATCTCCACTTCATAAAATCTCCCAAAGTCACAGAAAGGACAAAGGACAGCACAATGACATCAGGGTTGACATGGCAACTAGAGACTCTTTAGCATCTAGCTACTGTGAAGGAACCTTGAAAAACACTCCCTTCCAACTGTGCTTGGAAGAGTGAGAAGAAAGTAGGTGGTCCTTGTTGGGCACAAATGCAATCCTAAACTCTTAGCCTATGGGAGGAGTAAAAGAGTGTGTGGCGGGTAGGGCCACTCTGGGTTTAAGACATTTGATTCCCTCCAAGATAAGGGATTCTGCTGAGGACTGAAAATCAAACCCTGTCACGGAGGGATGATTTTGCATACTTGGAGGGAGGAGACATCATGATTTCCTGAGAATGGGACCAGCTGTAAGCAATTGTTTCACACCAAATGTAGTTTACAAGGGAGTGATGCCAGGTGCTCAAGAATGCATGAGTCATAATGCCTTGCACAGGCCTCAGGGGCATGGCTCTGGGAAAACACTAGTCTTGGTCTGTACTCATTCAGTACATTACTGAGATGGAAAATGGGAATAGGGCCCTAGCAGGCACTCTTAGTGATAAATGATTACATTTCAGAGCAGAGAAGCATGCAGGGCAACTTGGTGGGATAGGAGAATTTTGAATTCGAAAATATCACATCAACTTTGCTCTGATGCCACACATTTCCAGTCATGCCCTGATAGGACTCAGGTAGAACCTGTGATTTAGGACTTGAAAGAAGAAGAGAGGAACTGTTGAACCTCCCAATGTCAAAAGGAGGAATTTGCCTCTAATCAATTTGGAGAGGGGCTAGCAACTTGCTGGCATCCAAGGAGAGACAAACACTGTCCCCCAAACAGGTCTCCCAAACACTGTTCTTGCCATACTATTAAGGTGCACTCAGAAATTGTCTTGCTATGTATTTAAAATGGGCCCTTCCACTCAATGCTTTTTGCAGAAGGACTTTCACACTGTGTCTTCACTTAAGGTGTAATTCTCTTGACCTGCTTACTCCCTGACTGAGACAATACCTTCTGGCACATTGCCATGTACCCATTAAGCAGCAGCTCATAGATGCAGACTACAGGCCTATATCACAGAAGCTGTCAGGAGGATCCTCCAAGAATGTGATACTGAGAGATGAAAGAAGTGATTGATGGGGACGGGATGAACCTGTATTTCAAATGAAACAGGGAAGCCAGGCTTTACATAACCCCTATAGCTTCTGAATGATATCTGGGGAATTTCACTGTGTTATTCATCACCAATGTATAAAAGTCTTTGAAAAATGTCTAAAAAATGAAAATGAGAAAACATTGAGTAAATCGACTACCAAATGTAGCTGTGTTTTGTCTACATCTCTCCTCTTTCAAGTTGGTATTGTGATTGTGTTCAACAGCATTGAGATGTAGACGTCCTCTCTTTCACAGAAAGATTGGAGTGAACCTCAGAAAGCTCCTCCATTGCAAAGCCTACTACAGGTGATATTTGAATCTTCTGTCTTGCTGAAAGGGGACAATGAAGTCCCAATATGTGAAAATCTCAACTTCAAAATGTGCAATGAAAATGAGTAAATTTTGGGCCCTGGTGAGTATAATTCACCTTGGAGAACTTGATCTTTCAATGCACTCAACAGCATATTAATAAGACTGCTATAATTTGTGCATTTCTGAAAGGGCCACTTGGAAAATCATTGCAAGAAATTTTCTGAGTGTACTGTATTGGTAAGGCAACAGGTGAGGTAGAGGGGCCTGGCCAATGGATTGAGCATGGAAAGTTTCTCCTTCACCGCCAGCAACTTGCTAGACACCTTCCTAACTGATTAGTTAATAAGTCCCTCCTCTCAACATTGGGGAGCTCAGCAACTCCTCACTTTTACTTACAAGTCCTAAGTCCTAGGGTTCAGCTGTCTCTTGTGCAGACTTTCATAGAAAGGTTAGGCATCACACCAGAGTTGCTGTGTTGTTTTCCAGCTCAATATTCACCAAAACCACGGAGCTGCCCTACTTTCCTCTCTGCTGTGAAATGTCACGGGCCATGACTGCGTGTGACTGCTAAGATCCTAGGTCAATTTCCCAACTGAGCAATTGTGCAGGGATTATGCAGACCAGGTTGAGTGTTTTCATAGGGTCTTCCCCCTGAAGTCTCTTCTAGACTTGGTGATCCATGGTACTCTTGGCACTGCTGCATCTCTCCATGGTCCACTTTACCTGGTGGAACAAATTTCTTGCAGCGGGGTCCCCATTCCCAGGAAGTCATGAAGGGTTCTTCAGCCAAATGTGCATATCAAACCCTCACTTACATGGAAGGTATGGCAGCCTGTCTGACTTCACGTTGGTCCCTGATCTTGGATGTAGTCAGATGTCACAATGCCAAGGGACACCACCCACAACAATGCTGACCCTGCCTCTCCTGTCCTAAGAATTTAGAATCACTTTTATGGCAAACCAATGATCCCTGTGATTTGCCTGTTTCCTCTTCCATTCTATAGCAGAGTAGGGTCAGATATTTACTTGTAGGTTCCTCCACAGCAGCCAGGACCCTAAGAGGTTCCAGTTACCATGGCATCTTGGTTGCCATGATATGTCTGCACAGCGTGAGTCACAGCAAAGTCATTCATGGAAACCCAAGTTGCTCGATTCCCAGGAGGAAGCCCTAGCAGGAGACATATCCTGTTTTCTCCTACAGGAGCCATACAATTCCACACCGATCAAAAACAAACCTCCACATGCCCACACCTTCCACTCTACATAGTGTGTCTCTCCTCTGTTTTCCTCCCATGTCCCAAGAGCACTGGTCAACATGTTATCCATTCCTTGATTGGGATCAAAACCATTGTAGCAGCATTTTGGGAGAAATGAAGGAATGACAGTTCAATGGACAAGTCTTTTTTTCCAAATAATCTCACTGCAAACATTTTGAGAGGAATTTCTCCAAAGGAATCTACTGGATATTTGAAAAGTGAATGGGGATCATTTTTCCTCTGAGCAAATAGTATTCATGGGTTCCTAAGTCCTGTGATCCATCACCTCATATCCTTCCCTGTACATCCTGACAGACTGAGCTTCACGAAGTTTCTGAGGTGTTCTCTCTCACACAAAAACCAACTATGCCCAGGATTTCCAACTTTTCCAAGCACTCACATACCTGAAGTGAAAAGCAAGATCAATTACCTCTACTGGGATATGCATTTGGCCCCAATGCTTAGCTTATCCTCAAGGAAAGGCAGGGAGGAATGAAAACAATGACAGGTGTGAGCAGTTTGGAATTGTCAGAGCTTGTTTTTCAGTTGTGAAAGATACCCTCAATTTTATTTGATCCCAAAGAGCAGAACATATAATATTCCCTATGAAATCCTACTTCTGCTCCTGCCTCATACCTCCATGCTTCCATCTGATAATTACCTCCTCTTGAGCAGTGACACAGTCCTGTTCCCTAAAGGGAAAGAGATAAATCTTTCTCTCCTCCATACACATGGGATTTGACTTGCAGTAAAGGATGCTTGCTGCATTGCTCTCAATAGCAACCTACAGAATGTGATAGAAATTATTTGGGTCATAATTGGATGGTTTTCATCCAAGCCATATTACATAGTCTGGTTGGGGAACATGCAGTCATGTACCTTAAAGAGCATTACATATGAAGCCAGTCCTCCACAGACTAAACATGTCATCCTGTGATCAATCGAGTGAACACAAAAGGTTGGATAAGTGTCAGATTTAATCAGAAGCCCATTCTAAATAGAGGACTCATTAAGCATCTGTGTGCCAGTCGAAAGTGCTTCCCTTCATACCTGGATTTCTTATGATGCACTATTCCTTATGATTAGACAACTCTCAGGAATGCAAATGTTTTCACCATCTCATTACTATTCTGGCATGTATATTGAATCTGCAAGTCCTACGAGATGAAAATAATCACCAGGTTCTCAAATTGATTCTTTTGCATTTTTGTGTTTTTAAGATCAGTTTTAGCACCTATTGGAAACTTGTTGCTTACTTTCAGCAACAAATAACTGAAAATGTGACCTTCACTCGGGTTTCTGAAGGAGAAACTTTCTGCATTGCATTCCAGTCTCTCTGCAAAAGAAGGGGACTTCTACACCTCAACTTATTCCAACACAGCCACAATATCAATATGAAAACATAGAGATCACACATAATACAGAGGCAGGTGGCCCTTGATTTATTCAGTTACATCTGCTTTGCATTTTTAGAGACATCATTTTTTAATGATGTATGAACTGGTGCTGAATACATGAAATGACTTGTGCTGATGTACTTCGGGATCCCCAGTGCTAATATAAAGACTTGGTCATGTCTGCAGATCATTCACTCAACTTCCAAAAATAGCCTCCTTAGATAATTCCAATCCTCCAGTGTCTCTACATTTCCTCCTCTGTTCAATCAAGTGAACACAAAATAGTTGAATATATATCAGATTTATTTGGAAGCCCATTCTAAAGAGAGTATTCTGCAAGATGTTGTGGTGCCAGCCAGAAATGCTTCCTCAGAGACCTGAATATCTAAAGTGGCAGTATTCCTGGAGATGAGATAATACTCAGGAATTCAGAGTTTATAACAGTTTAATTAATATGCTGGCAAGTCCTCGGAGCTGAGTTCAGGTTTTCAGGCAGGGCCATGGCACTGCAAATCCTGGTGAGATCTGGCTTGGAGCAGAGCTGGTTGTCAGTTCCAGTGGGGAGTTTGGGCACTTTGGCGCAGTTCAGCAGCTTCTCTGGTGGAGAGAGAACATCTTTGGCTGCCTGAGTCCTTGGAGCTGAGCTCAGGCCTTCTGGCAGGGCCACAGTACTGCAACTCCTGGTTGCCTCTGCCCAGAAGCATTGATCATTCCCAACCTGGAGGTAGTGGGACAACAGCTATCTTGGGTCATCACTTGTCAAGCACCTCTCAAACATCGGGAGAGTTACTGGAAATCTGTAGGGACACTTTAAGTCATTACAGGGAAATTGAAAACCCTCTGATTTGCACTAGTAGAGGGGAAGATACACGAGCAACATGAGAAAACATGGGAAGAAAGTGTCCCAAACAAACCTAGATGATACACCAAGAGAAACCAAAGACAGCATGGTAGAAGGAATGACAGAAAGGAAGTTCAGAATGTTCATAATTAAAATGATGTGATGAGAGAGCAGATTCAGGCTATGAATAATCAGCAAATAGAGCAATTGCAGGAAGCAAAAAATCATTTCAACAAAGAGATAGAAGTTCTGAGAAAAGACAAACGGAAATCCTTGAAGGAAACAAGGCAATGTAGGAAACAAACAACCAAGTTAAAAACTCAATAGAAAGCATAATTAACAGAATAGATCACTTAGAAGACAGAGCCTCAGACAATGAAGACAAAATATTTAATCTTGAAAACAAAGTCGAACAAACAGAGAAGATGGTTAGGAATCATGAATGAAACCTCCAAGAAATATGGGACATCATTAAAAGACCAAATTTAAGAGTTATTTGGATTGAGGAAGGCACAGAGATACAAACCAAGGGTATGAATAATCTGTTCAATGAAATACTATCAGAAATTTTCCCAAATATAATGAATGAGATGGAAAATCAATTACAAGAGACCTACAGGACACCAAATGAACAAAATTTAAACAGATGCACAAGAAAGCACATTATAATGAAAATACCTAACATACAAAACAAAGATAGAATTTTAAAGGCTGCAAGAGAAAAGCATCAGATTACCTACAGGGGGAAACCGATACGGATATCAGCAGATTTTTCAGCCCAGATGCTAAAAGCAAGAAGGGCCTGGAACAACATATTTCAAGCTCTGAAAGAAAATGGATGCCAACCAAGAATCTTATACCCAGCAAAACTTACCTTCAGATTTGATGATGAAATAAAATCCTTCCATGATAAACAAAAGCTTAAAGAATTCACAAAGAGAAAGCCTGCGCTACAGAACATTGTCAACAACATAGTTGACGAAGAAGAAATGAAAAACAACAATCTCAGTCAACATGGGGAGGATTTACCCTAATGAAAGAATCAATCAAAGGAGAAACAAAGTAGAGGTAAAAAACCCAAAAAAGCTAAAATGGCAGGAAATATAAGTCATATCTCAATAATAACCCTGAATGTAAATGGCCTAAACTCATCAATCAAAAGACATAAACTGACAGATTGGATTAAAAAGAAAGATGCGACAATATGCTGCTGTCTATAGATTCATTTCGTAGGAAAACATGCACACAGACTAAAGGTGAAAGGTTGGGAAAAACATGCCATGCACATGGACTGAGTAAAAAAGCAGGAATTTCCATCCTCATTTAAGATAAAGCAGATTTCAAGTCAAAGATAATCAGAAGAGATAAAGAAGGACATTTCATACTGCTTAAAGGAAGCATAAATCAGCAAGACAAAACAATCATAAATATTTATTCACCAAACACTGGTGCATCCATGTATGTCAATCAGACCCTTCTCAATTTCAGGAATCATATAGACCAAAACACAGTAATACTGGGAGGCTTTAACACTCCTCTCTCACCACTGTACAGATCTTCCAAGCAAAAATTTAAATCCAAAACCATAGGACTCAATGACCCAATCGCCAATTTGAACTTAACAGACATATATAGAATATTCCATCCATCAAGAAGCAAATACACTTTCTTCTCAGCAGCTCATGGATCCTTCTCTAAAATAGACCATATGTTATGCCACAAAGCTACTCTTAGCAAATACAAAACATAAAGATACTACCTTGTATACTATCAGATCATAATGGAATGAAATTAGATATCAATGATAAAGTTAAAAACAGAAAATACTCCGAGACCTGGAGATTAAATAATGTGCTATTGAATGATACGTGGATAACACAAGACATTAGGGTGGGAAATTAAAAGATTCTTAGAGGTCAACAAGAGCAGAGATACAAGCATAGCAAAAAGTCTGGGATACTATGAAAGCAGTGCTAAGATGAAAATTCATTGCGTGGAGTGCATTTAATAAAAGAATGAAATGTCAACAAATCAATGACATCACATTACAGCTCAAAGCCCTAGAAAAAGAGGAACTGATCATCACCAAAACTAGATGAGAGGAAATAATCAAAATCAGAGCTGAAATCAATGAAATTGAAACAAAAGAAACAATTCAAAAAATTCAGAAAACAAAAGTTGGGTCTTTCAAAAAATTAAAAATTGATAAACCCTTAGCTTCTCTAACGAGAGAAGGAGAGAGAAACTCTAAATTACTAAAATTCGTGATGGAAATGGAAACATTACAACAGACAAAATTGAAATACAAAGCATATTTAGGAGATACTCTGAAAACTTAGACTCCAAAAGAATAGAAAATTTCTAAGACAACAACAGGTTCCTAGAGATATATGAGCCAACCAAACTGAATCTGGAGGACATGCACAATTTAAATAGATCAATTTCAAGCAATTAAATGGAAGAAGTCATCAAAAGCCTACCAACAAAGAAAAGTCCTGGACCCGATGGATTCACAGCCAAGTTCTACAAGACCTTCAAAGAAGAGTTCATTCCAATACTCCCCAAAGTATTTCACGAAATAGAGGAGGAGGGAACCCTTCCAAACTCATTCTATGAAGCAAATATCACCCTGACACCAAAACCAGAGAAGTACACATAAAGGAAAGAAAATTTCAGACCAATATCTCTAATGAATATAGATGCAAAAATTCTTAACAAAATTTCAGTGAATCGCATACAAAAGGATATTAAAAAGGTAGTGCACCATGATCAAGTGGGTTTCATCCCGGGGATCCAAGTTTGGTTCAACATCCAGAAATCAATAAACATTATTCGCCACATCAACAGACTTAAAGTCAAGAAACACATGATTATTTCAATAGATGCAGAGAAAGCATTTGATTAAATCCAGCACCCATTCATGCTCAAAACACTAGAAAAAATAGGGATAGTGGGGACATTCCTGAATATTGTAAAGGCTATCTATGTTAATCCCACAGCTACCATCATTTTAAAAGGAGAAAAACTGAAAGCATTCTCCCTGAGAACTGGAACAGGAAGGGATGCCCTCTTTCTCCACTACTATTCAACATTGTTCTTGAATGTCTAGCCAGAGCAACTAGACAGACCAAAGAAATTAGAGGAATACGAATAGGAAAAGAAGAGCTCAAATTATCCCTTTTTGCTGATGACATGATTCTCTATTTAGAAGACCCTAAGAATTCCACCAGAAAACTTCTGGAACTTAAATGAATTCAGTAAAGTAGCAGGAAATAAAATTAATGCTCATAAATCTAATGCATTTTTAGTCATAAGTGATGCATCCTCAGAGAGAGAAATCAGAAAACTACCCCATTCACTATAACCTCAAAAAAAATAAAATACTTGGGAATCAATCTAACAGAAGTAATGAAAGACCTCTGCAATGAGAACTACAGAACACTAAAGGAAGAAATTAAAGAGAATCTGAGAAGATGGAAAGTTCTCCCATGTTTTTGGATAGGCAGAATTAATATTCTCAAAATTGCTATACTTCCAAAAGTGCTATAGAAATTCAATGCAATTCCAATTAAAGTCCCAATGATGGACCTCCTAGAAATAGAGCAAGCAATCATGAAATTCATTTGGAGGAATAAGAGACCCAGAATTGCTAAAGCAATCCTGAGCAAGAAGAGCGAAGCAGGGGGTTTCACAATACCAGACCTCCAACTATACTACAGAGCAATAGTGACAAAAACAGCATGGTACTGGCACCAAAATAGACAGGTAAATCAATGGTGCAGAGTAGAGGACACAGAGAAAAACCCACATAAATACAGGTATCTCATACTTGACAAAGGAGCCAAAAACTTACAATGGAGAAAAGACAGCCTCTTCAACAAATGGTGCTGGGAAAACTGGAAATCCATATGCAGCAAAATGAAACTAAACCCATATCTCTCACCCTGTACAAAACTCAACTCAAAGTGGATCAAGGACTTAGAAATCAGACCAGAGACTTTGCACCTAATAGAAGAGAAAATAGGTCCAAACCTTCATCATTTTGGCCTAGGACCAGATTTCCTTAACATGACACCCAAAACACAATAAATAAAAGCAGGAATCAAGAATTGGGATAGAGTCAAATTAAAAAGCTTTTTCTCAGCAAAGGAAACAATCAGCAATGTGAAGAGAGAGCCTTCAGAGTGGGAGAAAATCTTTGCCACACACACTTCAGATAGAGCACTAATCTCCAGAATCTACAAAGATCTCAAAAATCTTTGCACCAATGACACTAATAACCCAATCAACAAATGGGCCAAGGAAATGAACAGACACTTTACAGAGGAAGATCTACAAGCAATCAACAGATTTATGAAAAAATGTTCAATATCCCTTGTTATAAGAGAAATGCATTTCAAAACCACCTTAAGATTTCATCTTACCCCAACTAGAATGTTTTTTATTAAGAATACAGGCAACAACAGGTGTTGGCGAGGATGTGGGGAACAGGGTATACTCATACATTGCTGGTGGGTTTGCAAGTTGGTGCAGCCACTCTGGAAATCAGTGTGGAGGTTCCTTAGAAAACTTGGAATGGATCGACCATTTGACCCAGTTGTTCCACTCCTTGGCCTATACCCAAAGGTCTTAAAATCAGATTACTACAGTGATATAGCCACACCAATGTTCATAGCTGCTCAATTCACAATAGCTAGATTGTGGAACCAACCTAAATGTCCTTCCATTTATGAATGGATAAAGAAACCGTGGTATATATACACAATGGAATATTACTCAGCCATAAAGAATAAAATTATGGCATTTGTAGGTAAATGGATGATGTTGGAGACTGTTATGCTAAGTGAGATTAGCGAATCCCAATTATCCAAAGGGCAAATGGTCTATCTGATAAGTGAATGATGTTGCATAATGTGGGGTGGAATGATGATAAGAATGGAGGAAGGATAGAGAGCAAAAAGGGAAGGGAGGGTTGGGGTTAAGGTTGTGGGGTAAGAATAATAACAGTATGTGTGATAGACATCATTGCCCTGTGTACATGTATGAATGCTCAGATGGGGTGACGCCACTTTGTGTACAACCAGGAAAACAATTGCTGTACTCCATTTTTGTTCAATGAATCAAAAAATTAAATAGAAAAATAAAAAATGCATAAACAATGTGCTGGCAAGTACATTGAATCAGCAATTTCTAAAAGATGAAAATGCACACCAGGTTCTTAAATTGTTTCTTATCCATTTTCATATTTTGAAGTTTAGATTATCACATATTGGGACTTCATTGTTCCCTTTCTGCAAGAAATTATATTGAAAATATTACCTGCATTAGGGTTTGCAAAAGTGAAGCTTTCTGGTGTTCTCTCCAGTTTGTCTCCTAAAGAAATGGACTTATACACCTCAATGTTTTCCAACACAACCACTATATCAACTTGAAATCAGAGAGATATATAAGGAAAACCCAGCTACACATGACCCTTAATTTACTCAGCTTTTTGTGCTTTGCATTTTTATAGACATCACTTTTCAAAGACTTGTATACATTGGTGCTGAATGCATAAGTTAACTTCTACTGACATTGTTCAGGAGCCAGAGAATTTATTTAAAGCTTAGTTACCCTGTAACACTCGAGGTCCAGGCTCATCCTGTCCTTATGAGTCACTTTTTTCTTCTCACAGTTTTACATTCTTGAAGGATCTTCTTGCCAGCTTCTGTGACAGAGACCTGTAGTAGGCTTCTATGAGCTTCTGGTTTAGGGGTCCTTGGAAATAGGCCAGAGCATGTTTTCTCAGAATGGTGATAAGCATTTTACAAGAATTACACCTTAGTTGAAGACACATTGTGAAGGTCCTTTCTGCATCAGAGGGTGAGTGGAAGGTCCATTGAAAAATCATAGCAAGACAATTTCTTAGTGCACGTGGATAGAAAGGCAACCGCAGAAGTGGTGGGCCTGATTGTTGGTGTGATCATAGACTATCTCTCTTCAGTTGGCAGAACCTTTCTAGGCCCCTTATCTTTGCTAAGATATTAAAACCCTCCTCTCCATATTGACAAGCTCAGTAGCTCCTCTCTTCTACTTACAAGTCCTAAATCGCAGATTCCAGCTCTATAAATTGGGGTGTTCCTGGAAAGTTGAGTCATCACAGCAGAGTTGGTGTGAGTGTAAGCTCGACGGAGTGGGTTCAAACCAAATTACGAGCTCACCGCC
>JAJEJO010053342.1:157539-169541 GCA_020662805.1 Glaucomys volans | reverse complement strand
TCTTTTATCTGCTTTCTCCTCTGTAGCCGCTTCAGTGTGACCCGACAGTGAGATTCTCCAGTTCCAACTTGAAATTTTCCACCAGGCTGCCCTGCATGCTCCTCTGCTCTGAAAGATCATCAGCCATCTTTTTGGATGCCATCCAAGGCCTTAGTCTAGTTTCCTGACTCAGCAATGTACCAGGTGAGTTCATATCAGGACAATTTTCTCCTTTGGTCATACCCATGAGACCTGTACTAGGATTGGTGACTCATGCATCCTAGGGAACCCCTGCATCTCTCCCTGGTATACTACACCTGGTGGGGAGCAATTCCCAACAACTGGGCCCCAATCCCATGAAATCATGATGGCAGCTGTGTAGAAGTGAGCACATCACCCCCTCACAACATGGATGGTATGGCACTCTTTCCGGTTTCAGTAGGGTCGCTTATCATGGATCCAGTCATATGTCTCAAAGCCAGAGTGGCACTGCCCACCACACACTCTGATTCCTCTTTTCCTGGGATAAGAGGTTAGTATCACTTTTGTGGCAATCAAAGGACCCCTGGGACATGCCTGCTTACTCCTCCCTCCTACCATCACAACAGGGACAGCCATAATCTTGACATTTACTCCACAGCAGCGAGGACCTAAAGAAGTTCCATTTGCATGGCAAACTTGCTGCAATTGTCCTGTCATGTGGCCCTTCTCTGACTGCAGGCAATATGTGAAGAGCAGCTAGAATGACAGACAATCCATCTTTGGAAACTCAAGTTGTCCAAGGCCAAGTAACAAACCCTGTGGAAAAGAAAACACTCATTCTCCTTCATGAGCCAGAAAACTCCACACCCTTCCAAATGAAATTCCAGCATAACAGACCATTCCAATCTACATATTGCTCTTCTCATTTGTTCTCATGTCCCAGGTGCACTAGGAAACATGTTAGGCATTTCTAGAGTGGAATAAAAATTAGGGTAGCATCACTGTGCAGAGAAATCAGAGACTGATAATTCAATGGACAGGACTTTTGGCAAATAATCACACTAGAAAAAGTTTGACAGGAATTCCTACCCACATAACTACTGGACAATTGAAGACTGAAAGGGGATTATTTATTCTCTCAACAAGTATTACTCATGGATTCATAGATCCTGTAAGTCATCCCTGTGAGTCATCCCAGTACATATACATATTTATAGACTGCCTCCTGAAGTTGCTGCAAAATTCCCATATCCAGAGCAAAACCTTGAAAAGGAAATCCACATGTTCCAAGCACCCACATATGTAAGGTGAAAACAATATCCAGCACCTACACTGAGACATGCATTTGCTCCTGCTGTCTAGCATTTCCTCAAGGAAAGTGCTGGGAGGAATGAAAATAATGAGACAGGTGTGAGCTGTTTGCAATTGTAAACGTTTGGTGTTCAGGTGAGACAGAGTCTCTCAATTTTCTTTGATGCCAAAGATCAGAGTGCATAATATTTCCTACAATTGCCTACTTCTCCTAGTGCAACACAACTCCATGCTTCCCTCAGATAATTGTCTGCTCATCAAGCAGATGTGTTTTAAGGAAAAATACCATTTTACCTCAAAAGGATAGTGATAAAATTTCTGTCCTCATTAATCCTTAGACATTGAGATTTGACCTGAAAAAAAGGATGCCAGCTGAATGGTTTTCAAAAACCATTTACAGAATTTGGTATCAATTACTTGACTCTGCCTTGGGGTGGACTTTCTGAAAAGTATATCACATAGTCATGTGTGCAAAACATGCAGTCATCTACCTCAAAGAGACTCTTCAGAACATGCCAACCCTTCAGTGTCTCAAAATTTCCTCCTCTGTTCAATGAAGTGAACACAAAATGTTTGGAGAAGTATCAGATTTACTTCGAAGTCCATTCTGAAGACAGTTTTCAGGAAGCAGCTGTGGTGCAAGCCAGCAATATTTCCCCAAAAACTTGGATTTCTAAGGAGACAGTATTCCTGGAGATGAAACAACTCTCAGGAATGCAGAAGTATAACCATATTATTAATATGATGGCAAGTGCATTGAAGCAAGTTCTACAAGATAAAAATGTTCACTAGAGTCTAAAATTGATTCTTTTCCGTTTTCACATTTTTAAGTTTTGATTAGCACATATCAGGACTTCATTGTTGCCTTTCAGCAAAAATGACATTCAAAATATCACCTGCATGAGGGTTTGCAAAACAGAAGTTTTCTGGGTTCACTACAGGTTCTCAGCAAAAGAAATGGACTTCTACACCTCAATGCTATATATCATACACAATAATAACTTGCAAACAGAGAAATGTAGACAAAACACAGCTACATTGAACCTCAATTTACTCAACTTTTTGTGCTTAGCATTTTTATAGACATCATTCTTCAAAGTCTTATATATATTGGCTTTGAATACATTAATTAACTTCTGCTAATATCATTCAGGAGCCAGATGGGATATGTAAGAACTGGTTTTCCTGTATCATTCTGGGTCCAGACTCATACTGTCTTCATCAGACACTTGTTTTATCCCTCAGTTTCACGTTCCTGGAAGACCCTTGTGCCAGGGTATGTGACACAGACATGTTGTCTGCATCTATGTACTGTTGGTTAAGGGATCCTTGCTAATGAGCCTGAGGTACTTTGTTCAGACAGGCGCAAGGCAGTTCAAGAGAATTACACCATCAGTGAAGACATATTGGGATGGTGTTTCTGCATCAAAGGGGGAGTGGAAGGTCCCATTGGAAAATCATAGTAAGACAATTTCTGAGTGCACCTTAAAATAAGGCTATAGCAGAGATGCTGGGGCCTGGCTAGTGGAGTGAGCATAGAATGTCTCTCCAAGATTTCCAGCAGCTTGTTAGCCTCCTTCCTAAATGATTAGTGACTAAGTCCCTCCTCTCAATTTTGGGGAGATCAAGAGCTCCTCACATCTACTTAAAAGTTCTAAATCCCAGATTCCAGCTATCTCATGTTGGGGCATTCCTGGAAAAGTATGAAATCACAGCAGATTTGGTGTGATGCTTTCCAGTTCAAGCTTCACATATCCCAACAAGTTTCACTGCATGATCCTCTCCTCTGAGATGTCATCTGCATTGTTTGTGAGTAGTTGCTAAAACCCTAGGCCAGTTTCCTGACTCAAGAATGCACATGGACTGAGTAAAAAAGCTGGGGTTTCCATTCACATTCAGATAAAGCAGACTTCAAGCCAAAGTTAGTCAGAAGGGATAAAGAAGGACATTTCATACTGCTTAAAGGAAGCATAAATCAGCAGGACATAACAATCATAAATATTATACACCAAACAATGGTGCATCCATGTATGTCAATCAGATCCTTCTCAATTTCAGGAATCAAATAGACCAAAACACAACAATACTGGGAGACTTTAACACTCCTCTCTCACAGTTGGACGAATCCTCCAAGCAAAAATTGAACAAAGAAACCATAAGACTCAATGACACAATCGCTAATTTGGACTTAACAGACATATATAGAATATTCCATCCATCAAAAAGCGAATACACTTTCTTCTCAGCAGCCCATGGGTCCTTCTCTAAAATAGACCATATGTTACACGACAAAGCTACTCTTAGCAAATACAAAAACATAGAGATACTACCTTGTATACTATCAGATCATAATGGAATGAAATTAGATATCAATGATAAAGTTAGAAACAGAAACTACTCCAAGACCTGGAGATTAAATAATATGCTATTGAATGATACATGGATAACAGAAGACATTAGGGGGGAAATTAAAAGATTCTTAGAGGTCAACGAGAATAAAGATACAACATATCGAAATCTCTGGGATACTATGATAGCAGTGCTAAGAGGAAATTTCATTGCTGGAAGAGCATTCAATAAAAGAATGAAAAGTCAACAAATCAATGACCTCACATTACAGCTCAAAGCCCTAGAAAAAGAAGAACAGATCATCACCAAAAGTAGTAGAAGACAGGAAATAATCAAAATCAGAGCTGAAATCAATGAAATTGAAACAAAAGAAACAATTCAAAAAATTGATGAAACAAAAAGTGGGTTCTTTGAAGAAATAACCAAAATTGAAAAACCCTTAGCCACACTAACAAAGAGAAGGAGAGCGAAACTCCATAGTCCTAAAATTTGTGATGGAAATGGAAATATTACAACAGACACAATTGAAATAATAAACATAATAAGAAGCTACTTTGAAAATTTATACTTCAACAAAATAGAAAAACTGGAAGACATCAACAGGTTCCTAGAGGCATATGAGCCACCCAAACTGAATCTGGAGGACATACACAACTTAAAGAGATCAATTTCAAGCAATGAAATAGAGGAAGTCAGTAAAAGCCTACCAACAAAGAAAAGTCCAGGACCAAGTGGATTCACAGCCGAGTTCTACAAGACCTTCAAAGAAGAGTTCATTCCAATACTCCTCAAAGTATTTCATGAAATAGAGGAGGAGGGAACCCTTCCAAACTCATTCTATGAAGCTAATATCACCCTGATACCAAAACCAGAGAAGGACACATCAAGGAAAGACAATTTCAGACCAATATCTCTAATGAACATAGATGCAAAAATTCTTAACAAAATTTTAGCGAATTGCATACAAAAGCATATTAAAAAGATAGTGCACCATGATCAAGTGGGTTTCATCCCGGGGATCGAAGTTTGCTTCAACATCTGGAAATCAATAAACGTAATTCACCACATCAACAGACTTAAATTCAAGAACCACATTATAATTTCAATAGATGCAGAGAAAGCATTTGATAAAATCCAGCACCCATTCATGCTCAAAACACTAGAAAAAGCAGGGATAGTGGGGACATTCCTGAATATTGTAAAGGCTATCTATGCTAAACCCACAGCTACCATCATTTTAAATGGAGAAAAACTGAAAGCATTCCCCCTGAGAACTGGAACAAGGAAGGGATGCCCTGTGTCTCCACTACTATTCAACATTTTTCTTGAATGTCTAGCAAGAACAATTAGACAGACCAAAGATATTAGAGGAATACGAATAAGAAAAGAAGAGCTTAAAATATCCCTATTTGCTGATGACATGATTCTCTATTTAGAAGACCCTAAGAATTCCACCAGAAAACTTCTGGAACTCATAAATGAATTCAGTAAAGTAGCAGGATATAAAATTAATGTTCATAAATCTAATGCATTTTTAGTCATAAGTGATGCATCATCACAGAGAGAATCAAGACAACTACCCCATTCACATTAACCTCAAAAAATATAAAATAATTGGGAATCAATCTAACAAAAGAAGTGAAAGACCTCTACAATGAGAACTACATAACACTAAAGAAAGAAGTTAAAGAGCATCTGAGAAGATGGGAAGATCTCCCATGTTCTTGGATAGGCAGAATTATTATTGTCAAAATGGCCATACTTCCAGAAATGCTATACTAATTCAATGCAATTCCAATTAAAATCCCAATGACGGACCTCATAGAAAAAGAGCAAGCAATCATGAAATTCATTTGGACGAATAAGAGAACCAGAATTGCTAAAGCAATCCTTAGCAACAAGAGTGAAGCAGGGGGTTTCACAATACAAGGCCTTCAACTGTACTACAGAGCAATAGGAACAAAACAGCATGGTACTGGTACCAAAATAGACAGGTAGATCAAGGGTACAGAATAGAGGACACAGAGACAAACCCACATAAATACAGGTACTTCATGCTTGACAAAGGAGCCAAAAACATGCAATGGAGAAAAGACAGCCTCTTCAACAAATGTTGCTGGGAAACCTGGAAATCCATATGCAGCAAAATGAAACTAAACCCATATCTCTCACTCTGTACAAAACTCAACTCAAAGTGGATCAAGGACCTAGAAATCAGACCAGAGACTCTGCACCTAATAGAAGAGAAAATAGGTCCAAATCTTCATCGTGTTGGCGTAGGACCAGGTTTCCTTAACATGGGTCCCAAAGTGCAAGAAATAAAAGCTGGAATCAATGATGGGGATAGAGTCAAACTCAAAACCATTTTCTCAGCAAAGGAAACAATCAGCAATGTGAAGAGAGAGCCTTCATAGTGGGAGAAAATCTTTACCACACACACTTCAGATAGAGCACTATTTTCCAGAATCTACCAAGTACTCAAAAATCTTTACACCAAGAACACTAATAACCCAATCAATAAATCGACCAAGGAAATGAACAGACACTTTACAGAGGAAGATCTACAAGCAATCAACAGATTTATGAAAAAATGTTCAACATCACTCGTTATAAGTGAAATGCAAATCAAAACCACCTTAATATATCATCTTACCCCAATTAGAATGTCTTTTATTAAGAACACAGGCAACAAGAGGTGTTGGCGAGGATGTGGGGAAAAGGGTACCCTCATTCATTACTGGTGGGAGTCTAAGCTAGTGCAGCCACTCTGGAAAGCAATGTGGAAATTCCTTAGAAACCTTGGAATGGATCCACCATTTGACCCTGCTATGGCACTCCTTGGCCTATACCCAAAGGTCTTAAAATCAGATTGCTACAGTGATGCAGCCACATCAATGTTCATAGCTGCTCAATTCACAATAGCTAGATTATGGAATCAACCTAGATGTCCTTCAGAAGATGAATGGATAAAGAAACTCTGGTATATATACACAATGGAATATTAGTCATAAAGAAGAATAACATTTTGGCATTTGTAATTAAATGGATGATGTTGGAGACTGTTATGCTAAGTGAGATCTGCCAATCCCCAAAATCCAAAGGCCAAATGGTCTCACTGATTAATGAATGATGATGCATATTGCAGGAGGGGGTAAGGGTGGCAAGAAGGGGGGAAGGATAGACAGCATGGAGGGAATGGAGGGGTGGGGTCGGGGTTGGGGGGTAAAAATAATAACAGAAATTGTGACAGATACCATTGCCTTGTGTACATGCATGAACGCACAAATGATGGGATTCTACTTTGTGTACAACCAGTGAAACAATAGCTGTACTCCATTTGTGTTCAATGAATCAATAAGTAAATAAAATAAAAATAAAAATAAAGAAATAAAAAAAGAAAAAAAAGGGAATATATTGGGTGAGTTCAGACCAGAATGAATGCCTCCGTAGGGTCTTGTCCAGAAGGACTGTTCTAGTCTTGGTCACTCATGCATCCTCGTGCACCCCCACACCTCGCAGGGATCCACTAAGCCTGGTGGGGAACAACTGCCCGCAGCTGGGACACTATTTACAAGAAATCATGATGCCTGCTGTGTTCAAGTGAGCTCATCACCCCCTTACAGATATGGATACTATGGCAATCTGTCAGGCTTCAGCAGAGTCCCTCATGCTGTCCACAGCACACTCTGACTTCTCTTCTCCTGGGTTCAGAGGTTATGATCACTTTTGTGGCAAATGAAAGACACCAGGGTCTTACCTCCTTCCTTGTCCCTCCTGCCAGCATAGTTGGTCCTCCCTTATTCTTGAAGTTTGCTCCTCAGCATCAAGGACCTGATGAGATTCCAGATGCCATGGCAACTGTGATACCGTGGTGCTGTCATATGTCATTTCTGTGATTGCAGGTGGTATGTGCAGCTCAGCTAGGATGACAGCCAAGCCATTCACAATAACCAAGGTTGTCCAAGGCCCACCAGCAAGGCCTGGGGAAAGATAAAACCTGCATTCTCCTACATGAACCAAAAAATTCCACACCCTTAAAAGCAAACTCTGGCACACAAGTCCTTCCACTCTACATATTGTAGCTCTCCTCTTTTGCTCTCATATCCCAGGAGCAATAGTAAACAAGTTAGGCATTTTTTTAGGGGATCAAAGCCAGGGTAGCAGCACTTCTTGGAGAAATGAAGGATTGAGAGTTCAATGGACAAGATGTACTCCAAATAATCTCACTGACAAGAATGTTGAAAGGAATTTCTGTAAATATAACTACCAGACATTTGACAACTGAATGGGGATCACTTTTTCTCTGAGTAAATATTATTCATGGGTTCATAGATCTTGTGATCCATCACCTCTCCCCATTCCTTATATTTACTGACTGTGCCTCATGAAGTTGCTAAGACATTCCTTCATTCAGAGAAACAGATTATGCCCAGTAAATCCAACTTTTCCAAGCATTCAAACACCTGAGGTGGAATGCAACATCCAGCACCTACACTGGCATATGCATTTGTTCCAGCTGCTTAGAATTTCCTCAAGGAAAGCCTGGGAAGAGTGAAAGTAATGAGACAAGTGTGAGCATTTTGCGATTGTAGCCTTGTTGCTCAGTTGTGAAAGATTCCCTCAATTTCCTTTATTCCCAAAGATCAGAGCTTATAATGTTTCCTACAAATGACTACTTCTACTACCACATGACTCCATATTTCCCTCTGATAATTGTCTGCTCATTGATCAGCTAAAATTCTCTCGTTCCTTATCAGGATAGGGATAAATCTTTCTTCTTCAATAGTCCTGAGACATTGGGACTAGACCTGCATCAATGGATGCTGTCTGCATTGTTCTATAAAGCATTCCACAGATATTGATAGAAATTATTTGATTCTTCATTATGGTGTTTCTTTTCCAAAGCATATCACGTACTCAGGTTGGGGAACATGCAGTCATCTAACTTAAAGAGCCTCTTCAGATTATGCCAACCTTCCAGTGTCTTTACATTACCTCTTCTGATCAATCAAGTGAATACGAAGCAGTCAGAAAAGTATCAGATTTAATTGCAAGCTGATCCTAAAGAGATTAGTCAGCATGCAACTGTAGTTCCAGGAAAAAGTACTTCCCCATAGACCTTGATTTCTTTAGAGGCACTGTTCTTTAAGATGAGACAAGTCTCAGGAATGCAGAGGGTATCATTATCTCATTCATATGCTGGTAAGTGTATTGAATCAGCAAGTTCTACAACATGATAATTGTTAGACTTTGCTCACCATGTCTAAAATTGTTTCTTTTCTTTTTTCACATTTTGAAGTTCATTTTTAACATATGTTGGTACTTCATTGCTGCCATTTGACATTCAAGGCATCACTTGAAATATGGTTTGTGAAAGAGCATCCTCTTTGGTGCACTACATTCTCTTTGTAAAAGAAGTGGATTTCTACACCTCAACATTTTCCAACAGAACCACAATATCTACTTGGAAGCAAAGATATGTGGACAAAATGTCCCTGCACGTGGTCTTTGATTTACTCAGTTTCCTATCCTTTCCATTTTTATAGACATTATTTATTAAAGACTTCTATGAATTGACACTGATTACATGAATTAACTTCCACTGATATTCAGGAGCCACAGGGATTTTGTAGAGCCTGGCTCCCTGTGTCATTTGCGGTATAGTTTCATCCTGTTCTCACTAGACTATCATTTCATCCCTCAGTTTCAGGTTCTTGGAGGATTCTTGTGCCAGGTTGTGTGGCATGACCTGTATTCTGCATCTACCAGCTGCTAGTTAAGAGGTCCATGGAAATGTGTCACTGGGCCTTTTCTCAGACAGGTGATAGGCAGGTCAAGAAAATTACATCTTAAGTGAAGGCACATTGTGAAGGTGTTCCTGCCTTAAAGGGTGAGTGGAAGGGCCCCTTGGAAAATCATAGCAAGACAATTACTGAGTGTACCATTATTGTCAGGCAAGAGTTGAGGTGGTGGGGCTTGGCCAGTGAAGTGAGCACACACTATCTCTCCTTGATTGCCATCACCTTGCTAGCCTACTTCTTAATTGATTATTTATTAAGTCCCTCCTCGAGACATTGGGGAGCTCAGCAGCTCCTCACTTCTACTTCCAAGTCCTAAATCCCAGGGTTCTGCTGTCTCCTGTTTGGGCATTCATGGAAAGATTTGTCATCACACTAGTGTTGGTGTGATATACTCCAGTTCAAATTTAACCTAACCCAACATGCTGCTGAGCATTCTACTCTGCTTTGAAATGTCATAGGGCATCATTGTGAGTGGTGGCTAAAGTCCTAGGATGCTTTCCACACCTAGCAAAACTTAGCAAACCAGGGTTGTGCAGACCAGGACAAGGGTCTTTTTAGGGCCATGACCCTGTGGCCTGTGAGAGGCTTGTTGGCCCATGTCTCCTTGGGCACCCCCACATCTTTCCCTGGTCCACTACCCCTGGTGGGGACAAATTGCCTGCAGTGGGGTGGCCCCATTCCCAGGAAATCATGATGTCTTCTGCAGCCAAGTGTGCACATCGCCTCTTGAAGTCATGGTAGGTATGGCAGAATGACTGGCTTGAGCACGGTCCCTTATCTTGGAAAGAGTCAGATATCTCAAAGCCAGAGGGGCCCCACCCACAACACATGCTGACAAATCTCCTCCTAAGAAGTTAGGATCACTTTCATGGCAATCAAAAGACCTCTGGGAATTGCCTGATTCCTCTTCTGTCCAAGCAGCACAGCTAGGCCAGCCTTTCTCTGGAAGGTTCTTCCAGAGAAGCCAGGACATGAAGAGGTTTTGATAACCAAGACAAATGTGATGGCATTGTGCTGTCATATGACCATTCTGTGAATGCAGACAGTATGTACTGCACACCTAGGATGACAGCCTAGCCACTCATGGAAACCTAGGTTGCCGAAGGCCAAACAGGAAGCCTTGGGCCAATAAAAAAACAAGCATTATCCTATCTAAGCCAGAAAATTCCATGCCCTTCCAAACCAAACACCTGCAATCCAGCCCCATCCATTCTACATGCTATTGCTCTCCACTCATTGGCTCCCATGTCCCATTAGCATAGGTAAACACAATACCCATTATTTGAGTGGCATCAAAACAAGTGAAGCAGTGTCTTATGAGAAATGAAGGACTGACATTTCAGTGGACAGGACTGTCTCCAAATAGTCTCATTGCTAAGAATGTTGAGAAGAATTCCTGTAAACATAAATATTG
Source organism: Glaucomys volans (assembly GCA_020662805.1). Classification (NCBI taxonomy): domain Eukaryota; kingdom Metazoa; phylum Chordata; class Mammalia; order Rodentia; family Sciuridae; genus Glaucomys; species Glaucomys volans. Next base: position 158,705 of record JAJEJO010053342.1, on the reverse strand, counting down.
GAGGCTTGAAAACTGAATGGGGATCATTTTCTCTCTGAGCAAATATTATTCATGGGTTCATAGACACTGTGATCCATCGCTTTTTCCCATTCCCTATATCTATTTACAGACTGCCTCATGAAATTGCTGAGGCATTCCCTTATTCAGAGAAAAAATCTGTGCCCAGGAAATCCAACTTTTCCATGCACCCACATATGTGACATGAAAAGCAAAATCCAGCATCTCCACTGGGATATTCATTGTCCCACCTGCTTGGAATTTCCTCAAAGGCAGACAGAGAGGAATGAAACAATGAGACAGGTGTGAGCACCTTGGAATTGTATGGACTTGGTGTTCAGGTGTAATAGATTCCCTCAATTTCCTTCGTTCCCAAAGACCAGAGTATGTAAAATCTTCTACAAATGCCTAATTTTCCTACTGTCACACACATGCATTCTTCCCTTATAGCAGTTACAAGCATTCTTGTTCATTGAATGGACAGGGACCAATTCTTCTCTCCTCATTAGTCCCTAGACTCTGGATTTTTCCTGCAACAAAGGATGCTGGCTGGATTATTCTCAAAAGTGGTCTACAGAATTTGATAGAAATTATTTAGCTGTGCTTTGGGTAGTTTTTCTGCAGTGTATATCAAATAGTCAGGTCTGCAGAACATGTAGTCACCTAACTCAAAGAGCCTCTTCAGATCAATTCAAACCTCCTGTGTCTCTACATTACCTCCCCTGGTCAATCAAGTGAACACAAAATGATCAGATAATTATCAGATTTATTTAGAAGCTCATTCTAAAGATAGTACTCAACAAACTTCTGTGGAACCATCCGAAATGCATCCCCAGAGACCTGAATTGGCTTAGAGGATCTATTCCTGAAAATGAGACAACTCCCAGGAATGCAACGTTTATCACCTTCTCATTAAATATGCTGACAAGTGTATTGAAGCATCAAGTTCTACAAGATGAAAATGCCCACCAGGGTCTAAAATTGATTGTTTTCCAATTTTGCATTTTGAAATTCGGTTTTAACATATATCTTCATTGATGCCTTTCAACAGGATATGACATTGAAATTGTCACCTGTGTAGGGACACACCTTAAAATGGCAACCACAATAACAACACCCTCGGGGCAAAAGCCTCCCCCACTCGTGGTACCACCAAGGTGGCGGCCCAG